>JAXQQM020059919.1:0-43610 GCA_034641835.2 Pinus albicaulis | reverse complement strand
TATCTATCTTTCAGAAAATAGTTTAAGATTGATCACAAGAATTAAGAGAATGTCTCGGTCCATCATTGGTATGGCTTATGCTGCAACCATGAAGTCTCGTCCCAACACCATAGAATGATCATCCATGTCAATGACTCTTAAGTGTATCTTTCCAAACCATGACCCTACTCTCACATGTGTGCCTTTCATGACACCAGTCACTGCTTTCATCCTCGAATTGACTGCCTTGAAAGCACTCAACTCTTTCTCGATGCTAGCCTTCCTCTTTCTAAGAGATGAAGTTGCCTTTCAACTTAGGAAGCTATGGGTAGCCCCCGTGTCTATCAAAGCAGAGAACTTTTTCCCATGTACGGTTGTAGACACGAATCTCAAGTCCAAGGAAATTTCATCATCATTCCTCCTCCTTGTCTTGCGCCTTACTTCCGCAATCTTCTTCAACATTTCCTCTTCCAATATGTCTTTCGAACTAGCCCTTGGCTTAACAGTGCTTTTCACATATCTCTTCTCATGAAGCTCCATAGAACAATTCGATCCTAGGTCTGCTTGAATTGGTTCAAGCTCTTTCCTTTTCGAATTCTGTCTAATTGCTCCAATACGACATATATTGACTCCTTCCAAATGAAGTGCACCAATCCTCATAGTGTGGTCGTCTTATTTTCCAAGTGTGCCAACACATGCATTTTCTTTCTTCAAACCAATAGGTTTCGGATCAAGAAAGTCCCTCTTGATCTTATCTTCCATGTTCTTGACTTTAGCCTGCAACGTGGTGCTTCTTTCCTTCAAGTGAGCCCTTTCCATAAGGAGTTCTTGAAGTCTTTGTTCACCTTATCGTATCTCCATGTCAAGCTTTTCAATTTCAGCAGTTTTTCCAGATAGTCCATCCTTGGAATTTCTTGGGTGAAAAACCAAGTAGGTTGAACCAACTTTGGTCTAGTGCATTGGAATTCATTAAAGAATTGGTCATTGGAGTTGCTTCAAGCTAGGAGTGAGCATCGTCACCAACCTACATTGAATATTTTACACTCCCTAGGGTGAATGATACTTTAAATTGATTGACAGTCTAAGACTTTCGAATTTTTCCGAATGCCAAATGATCTTACAAAGTTATTATTTATAATATCCTAGTAGGTCATTCGGTGACAACTTTTACCGGAAACTTGAAACAACTTTGGCATGTGATATTTAATTTGTTAAATGTTTTTGTTGGATAGTTGAATTATAATTGGCATGGCATGTGAAGTTTTTAAAACTCGAGTTTTGGATGGTTTCAATCTACATTTTGCATGTGATATTTAATGAACTTTAAATGTTTAATGTTTTAATGATGCACAATATATAATCAAAAGAGTTTTAAAACTTAAAGTTTTGGATGGTTTCAATCTACAACTTAAAGTTTTGGATGGTTTCAACCTACATTTGCACATATGGTAAATTGAAATTATGTTACTTGTAACAATACAATCCCCATTGATTTCATTGTATATGTTGATTTCTAATTTGATATAATTTCATGTATGATGGTACATTACTTGTAAAGACATTGGATTAATAGTGTTCATTGATTTTAGTGTAAGCGCAAAAAATTATTGACAATGTAGAACAATTTTTGTGTTATAATAATTAAACCTAATAATATTGGAGAGCAAGAGAGATGAGGTATGGTGTTTACTACAAGAGTTCGAGCAGGTCATTCGGTGACAACTTTTATTGGAAACTTGAAACAAAGAGAATCTATCTTTGGCTAGGACATCATGTAAGATGCTTGACATAAACAGTAAAATTGTACTTAAAAGCTGAGATTCGGGCAAGTGGGGTCAACCACTTGTTATCTCGTCCCTTGGAGGCTAGGCCATATGGGGACCGAATCTGACCTTACAAAATAAAGTGAAATAATTTGTACCATATGGTCGAAAAACATATACAAGAACAATTAATATACAAGAACAATTAATTTCATTCTAGAATATCTATATATATATATATATATATATATATATATATATATATATATATATCCAATACATATAACATTTTTAATCAATGCACATGTATAGAAAAACTACTTTCAGTTGATACTAGAGCACGTGCTTGTACCCAAACAATTTGTAACATCTGCAAACCACAAATAACATAAGAAGCTCAATTTTTAGTTGAGTACTGAAAGTTCTAAAACATATTTAATCCAAAGATAATAAATTTTTGGACACTTCACTCAAAAAAATTCTAATTGAATTCCATCCTCAATAATCCGTTCATGATCGGATTTTGACATTTTCCATTTCTTAATTTTTTATTTTTTCTTTGATTTAACTTCTATCAACTTTATGTGTGCTGCACACACCAAGTGACTATATTGACAACTTATGGAATCGGGTTCATAGTCTTCAAAGTAAACAAAGTATCCACTTTGACGAGTTTGTTTGAAAAAATAACCTTTCAGTATAATAGACCCTTTGTCATACTAAAATCCGTGATCATTATAGTCTTGTAATAATTTCATTTTTTGTTCAGTGCAACGCATCAAATAATACTTCAAATTTTCATCGTTGTCAATAGGTGCAATTACAGCAAAAACATCTCCTGCACAAAAAAATAAATTTAACATTTAATTATGCATATTTAAATTTATTTGTAGATCTTTAAATCATTAAAAAGTAATTCAAATGTTACCTTCTCTAACAAGATCAGAAACTCGATCACCATCGGATGATATTGTAGTTTCCTCTGATTTCATTTCTTCAAACATTGCAACAGACATTTTTCCCTTTGTATTTAGCTCTGTATGTTTCCAATCATTCACATACATTTTGTTTTCACAGACGTCATTGGATTTTTTGTTGTCTATGCAAACATCACAAAAACAAGAATATTTTCTTTTATCCAATGCAAACACATTTGTGGACAATTTTGTTTGAATTGAATGCAATTTTCGAGTCCCTTTTATTGTTCCAACTTCATTTCCAATTGATCTATTTACATCTCCGATTCCAATATGCCAGAAAAACCTTTATATGGAAAATTAGAAAAATAATTTGTAAATATGATATCAAAATACAATTAAAAATAATCATTGCATGATAAATGTACAATGTTTAAAATTAGATTTCCAATATAAATTAAATTGAATGTACCTTTGCACTTCTCTTGATAGGTTAATCTCATGGCTTAGAGCAGTTTTGCACCATTGAACAACTTCTTCAGCGTTCACAAGTTGGCGTGCAAAGTGGTTCATTTGATATCTTCGAAGTACTCGTTTTATGCATGCTCCTGCACCGTCATGTTCTCCTTTTCCATGGCCAGTCTCAAAGAAATTCCAACAATGTTTAATGGAGGTTTTCTTATGAAGACGACACAACCAAAAAAAAGATCGTGCAGATTTGAATTGACCTGCGCATCCGTCTGACCATATCCAATGTTCATTGAATGTTATTCCACGATTTTTCAATGAATCATAAATTCTTCCAAAACAATGTTGTACAAAACATGTATCATGTGTACAATCGTCACTGATATAAAAGTGATATTCTTTAATGATATGTCGATTTTCACTCGTGCTTTCTATATGATCGACATTTTGTTCAGCATGTCTATATAGAATATAGACGAGCATGGAGACTTGGTCAGAATGATAGTATTCACTCTGAATTTCTTTTTGTGGAACAAATGTGTAGTTTTCTGCAAAATCAATCACTGACAAAATGGTCCCTGGTGGAAAAACTTCACGAGATTTTTTGAATTGCAAGTCTTGCCATCGAGCTCTATGGGAATGTTTGGTGTATTTGTAAATTTCTGCTTCAAACTTTCTCAAAAAGTCTATCAGAAAAATTTCGTCTTCTCGTAATTCGATTCTTTTAACACTATCTGCACCTTGAATCGATGTACTGATATATTCATATCTCTTCCATTTCACTTTCATGTTGGACAATGATTGCTCATTTATATCAATACGATATTTGTTTTGAAATTTAGTCAAATTTCCACAATCATCGCATTTTTTACCACCAACACATTTCTTTTTGTAAAATAGTTCATGGCTTTCTCTTTCACATAGAATTTGAGATATGAATTCACGGATAGTGGAAGGAGGAGGTGAATCCTTCCATAATGTTCTACCGAAATCAAGGAATGTGTCATAATATAACTTAAATTCCACATGATAACGGCAACAACAAGTGTCGCGTACGGTGATAGGTTTTACATACCATGGTTTTTGTTGAACAAAAGCACTGAGTGAAACTTGAATTTGACGATTCTCTTCTTTGAAATTGTTGAATAACTCTATTTGAGTGGTTTCCAAGAGATTTTTTTCATGTTCTTCGTATTGATTTCGTGTTATTCTTCTTCGCATCACATGTCTTGCAGTCGGTGAAACACGCGAATTGTTCTTCCAATATTCATATATTATTTTTTTAACATCTTCTCCAAGTCTATCTTTGTATGGTTGCCTACAAATAGCTCTCCAACAAGCGAGTTCATCATTTACATCTATTTGCAATCGAAATTTTCGATGTTTGTGCAGAGTTTTTCGCGAGGTTCCCGGTGCTCGTGCCATAGATGTTAGATTCAAACGATTCTCTTGAGTACTTGGTGAAACCATTGCCATTTGTATTCCTCTACGTATATTTGAAACATCTTTATCTCTAGATCTCTTAATTGACTCTAGAGCACTACTCATATTTTTTATCACCTCTTCTTTCATTTTTTTATCTTTGGTTGATTTTTGAATACCCAATAGTGTCGTCGCTTCTTTTAATTTCCTTGATGATAGGAGACCTTTCAACATTTGAGCTTGAACTGTCACTTGCTCAGTTTTGAAAAACATTTCAAAAATTTTATCGACACGATATCGTATAACATAGTCAGGTTTTTTATCTCCATATGTGTGAGTGTCAACATTTTCTAACATCTCATTATCGATAGTGATTTCATCTGTACATATTCGAAAAAATAGTACATATTCAATAAATCACTAAATTAATAAATATGTCAATAAATATTGGGAAAATTTTAAATATATCAATAGATCATAATATTTACATTTACATACCCGATTCAATTTCTGCTTGAGGTTGATTTTCTTCTTCAATATTTTGAGGAGTATCTCTGTCTGTTTATATTAAACAAAATATTTTTCAAACTAGTTCATCAAATAAAAATTAAGCTTCACATTCTACATTGGGAAAATTTTAAAAATATATCAATAGATCATAATATTTACATTTACATACCTGCTTCAATTTTTGCTTGAGGTTGATTTTCTTCTTCAATATTTTGAGGAATATCTCTGTCTATTTACATCAAACAAAATATTTTTCAAACTAGTTCATCAAATAAAAATTAAGCTTCACATTTTACATTAGGAAAATTTTAAATATATATCAATAGATCATGTAATATTTACATTTACATACATGCTTCAATTTCTGCTTGAGGTTGATTTTCCTCTTCAATATTTGAGAGAGCTTCTAACTTTCTTTTGCGATATTGTCTCGTCTCTTCTCTACGTTCCTCGGGCTTTCTTTTTCGATCATATTTTCTCACACAAGTTCTTCGATTTCCCATGATAATAGGGTATGAGGTTCAAAAAATTTCCTTCAAAAAATTAGACACTAACTCAATTACAAACAATATCACAAAAGATTTAATTTAAAAAAATCTTTTCTAAAAAATACGTAATCCAATCCAAAACACGTACTTCAACACAAAACACGTACATACCTCTAAGAAAAATCACACTGCCTCCAAGAAATGTCTTCCAAAAAAATTCTTTAAATCCAAAATTTGAAGAAAATTTTTTGAACAAAGAAGCTCAAAAGATTTATTTCAACACAAAACACGTACATACCTCCAAGAAAAATCACGCCACCTCCAAAAAATGTCTTCCAAAAAAGTTCTTTAAACCCAAACTTTGAAGAAAAGTTTTTGAACTCAAACCAAGTTGTAAAATGAAATGAAGTGCGAAATGTGTGAAAATTGTGAATCATTTCGCGGCAATTTATATTGACGCGAAATGTGTGTTTTGTAGGGGGCTCCACAAAATTTTCCGGCCGACGGAGAGTTACACAATAGTTCGGCCGAACTTTTGATAAGAAGTTCGGCCGAACTATTAAGACGTTAGTTTTAACGACTCGTAAGCAGAAAACATAGTTCGGCCGAACTTGGACTAAAAGTTCGGCCGAACTAATGCGTCACCAATTACACAAAACCAGGCTCTGAAAACGGTTCTACAACTTTGGACTGATTAAACTCCATGAAAGGTTGTTAATTAACTGTCGGAACCAAGACAAGCATTTTCAGAATTGAATCTACTTTCAGGAAATATAACTTTTATGGAATTTCGTAAACGTTTATTAATTTTAATTATTTTTCTAATAAAATGAGTGCAAACAATTTTTGAGGGTCATCATGATTCAGTGAAATCAAAATTTTGTATCTCCCAAAATACATTGTAAAAAAAATTGAAAAAATTATGGGGCATTACATTGGTCCGTTGAATCTAATGGGTAGCTTTTAGATTTTTAGTTTATAACTTATATGTTAAGAAATTTGTTGCCACGCGAAACATATCAAAAATACGCAGTTTTTCGTATTGGACCAGTTCAAAAAATTCTAGTAATTATGATATGCATCCATTGGCTTTGTAAATATGATGAAAACAAAGTAGACTCTGTCTAGATTGTTGTAACACATTTTTTTTTTCAAAAACACAAATTTTCAATGAATACAGCATTGCGACATAACATGACTTCTTATGAATTCTTTGATTGTTAAGAAACACACACTCAAAGAAACGCTAAGTTGACATATCAAATCTGCATAAAAAAATTTCAAAAAATAAGTAATAGAAAGCTAACAAAATTTCTCACAACTTTTATTTTTATCGCAAAATGAAATTCTACACAGAAAAATTGTTATAGTTTGCAAAAAGTTGAAGAATTCAAAAAAATGAAATTTGTTTCTCAAAAAAGGGCAAAAAGTGTAACCCAGCTTCACATTTTCACATCTTATCCTTATTAGTAGTGATCCAAACCATATAAGCCATGTGAAGTATAGCCTCAAAAAGAAGTTTTAAATGACATACTTAGGACACTTGCATTATTTCCTTGGTCTTCAAGTCTTGCAATCCAAGGAAGGAATTACCCTCTCTTAGCCCAAGTATGCCTATGATCTTCTACACCACTATCACATGGAAGACTGTAAGCCAGCCCCTTCTTCCTTTCAGTCTGGAGTCAAGCTTTCAATCAACTATACTACCCCTAAAGTTGATGCTACCTTATATCGTCAACTTGTTGGTAAACTTTTGTATCTAACCCTCACCCGTCCTAACCTTTCCTTTGCCATTGGTATTGTCACTCAGTTTATGCACCAACCTCATGAAAGTCACTCGAAAGCAGCTAAAATGATACTTCGATATATTCGAGATACAGTTCAATTCGGGATTCATTATAGTGCAGGAGCATCTCCATTGTTGATTGGTTTCACTGATTCTGATTGGGGTGGTGACCCTGATGTTCGAAAGTCTACTGCAGGATATGTATTCACTCTTGGTTCAGGACCTGTTACTTGGTCGAGTAAGAAAAAAAGTGCCATCTCTCTTTATTCAACAGAACTAGAGTATCGTGGTGCAGTTGAAGCCAGTAAAGAAGCCATGTGGCTTCATCAGATTCTGTCTCAATTTGGTCTTCATCGGCAGTATCCAACTAAAAGTTGGTGTGATAGTGAGAGTGCCATTCAGCTATGTAAAGATCCAGTTCAACTTCAGCGTATGAAACACATTGAACTCCATATACACTTCATCAGAAAGCTCATTCATGATCGTGTTCTTGAAGTGTAGTATTGTCCAACCAATGATCAAGTAACTGATATCTATACGAAGGCTCTCACAGAAGTGAAGTTTACCAAAATTCGATCCATGCTTGGAGTTCAGGAAAGTTGTCATTAAGGGGGGATAGGCTCTAATGCCTCCTTCCCTCTCCTATTGTGTTATTTTTGTAAATACTTCAATCCTATCCCAATTTGTTCTTAAGGGGGGATGCTAGGATATTTCAACACATACGAAATAGGCTCCTTTTGTGTCACCTTTGTAAATCCTTCAATCCTATCCCAAGTTGTTCTTACGGGGAGATGTTAGGATATTCTGACACATAGGAAATAGTTAAGAATAACTTAGTCTAGTGTAGAGTTAGGTAAAGTGTGTTTCTTTACCATGTACATTTGTAACTTATAATCCAACGGTCATGATTTGTAGTGGTCTGACGGATATCTCTCACCTCGATATTAACGACAATTGATCCATGGCTTAACACTTGATTCATCCATGATCTCTATTTAAAGAGCATGGAGGGTCATTTCTCTGGTAACCGTTTATGAGAGAAACATATGTAACTTTTCCTTTTATATTAATAAATTGCCTGAAGCAGCCACGTTGGCTCAGGCCGTGGACTGTTTCCCTCTTTGAGGGTTTTAACCACATGATTATACTGGTGTACTGATTTTTGATATGTTTGTGAGCGGTGACCTTTGGTTCTTGATCTAAGGAAATTACCTTGTAAATTCCTACATTTATAACATTTGTTTAGTTTTCCCATTGTTCGAATTAGTCATCTCATGTTTTAATTTTGAATTTCATAATTGGCTTCATACATTAAAGTTATTACCCATAAGTAATACGATTTCCACGTCATGGCTTTTTGATTGGTTTCATTCCACACTTATCCACCAATGACATGTCCTCGGCTACTCTATCTTCAATGTTGTTTTAATGTCAAGTCCTACCTTATTTATTATTCCAGCTACGATGGCCTGAGGTGTCATCATTATGGTAAGTGTTCAAGACGTGTATTACATGCCTCAGTAAATGTTCCAGTACCTCCCATGTGACATTGTACATTCGTATTAAATTTGTAGATTTTTAGTTTTCATCGGGATTTGGTTTAATGATATGAAGGTAAACGTTAACTAAATCCTCAAAATCCCACCCCATCGATTCCCGCTTCTTCTCAATCTTATGACACGTGGATTTTGGGATTGAATCTTTGATTAGGGTTATTTGCTTACATGGAAATTTCTTTACCAGTTCACTTTTCGTTTGAGACTATCGAATGTATTTTTCTTCAAGCTCCTCCACATGAAGGCTGAATGGAAGGACGCTCTGCCACCATTCCATCATGTATTAGCATTGGTACGATTTCTTTAGGTAAATCATGCTTCCCTTATGTAGCAGAATTCGTTTACAGGAGAAATCGATTCCCTTTCAGTTAATTGTCTATGTACCTCTCTTCTATGGCGTATATTATTAGAAATAGATAGTGAGTATGAATGTCTACATTTTTCGTTTACCTTTGTATTGGATATATGGCTAGAGATTTCGTAATTTATTGTTTATGCTCCTGGAAATTTTTCATTGGAATATGTTTTCATTTTATCTATGAACCCTCCAAAGGTGCCTCCCATGGAACATGGATGCAACCTTTCTGTGGTTCTCATTTTTCTCTTCAGCTTCGTACGAATTGGGGTTTCCCCAAATTTACATATGTTATAATTCTTATTTCTTGTAATTAATAAAATTTCTGAACCCATATGACGTAGTGTCGAGTTCAGTCTCGATGTCCACTTATAGTGGTAGATTGTTTTCATTTATTTACACAATTTTTTCTCATTAAACTTCTCATATCGTTGATAAAATGATTTTCGTTTGCCTCATGTTTTGATAGTGGTTAATATATTTTTTCGCATTTGTATTTGGTGATGAGAAATCCAACATAGATTTCCCCAGTTCCTTTCTGAACTGTGAGGACCTTTTCTTTCAACCATTTCGATCTCCAGGATGTCGTTCCAATTCGTCTATCGGTTTGAAGGGTTTCGTTTTTCCCATGCGTTTTCCACGGGTGCACTACTATGCTAAATTTTCGTTCAAAATGTTTTTCTTTAAGCTACATCACTTTAGTTATTTTATATTATTCACTTAAATACGCTATCTAAGCGTTACTTGTTTTATTGTGAATACATATGGGATTTTCGTGAATGCAAAGCTTGATAAGGTAACTCGTTTTCCGTAGGTAGTTCAATTTGACATTTAATTTATCAGTCCCTCATACTGTTAATTAAATTATAACTAATTTTCTTGTCATGCACATGTGCGTCTAATTTATAGGTATTCCTCTCACTATTGACGTACTTGCTTCACTCAGCAACTCTTCTCCTTCTTGACAGTGAACCTTTAATTGTGAACATGTTGGTATTGTCGTTTTCTGGAGGTCTCTTCTGCACTAATATTCACTTTAGTTTTATCGCAGATGTACCTTGTTATTTAACAGAGACCATAGTATCAAATATGTTGTTTTATTTACTTTCAAATTTTGACTGTAATATATATGGATATATTTCTGCGTTTAGACCCAAGACTAGACGATTCAAACTTTTCTATAATTTCTCACTATCCAAAAATATTGTAACTGTATTTTTCTATTAAGAGTTTACTCTACTATTGTAGTTGAAGAAGTTAACCTTCAGATGAAATAGTATACAACATGCATGTATATTTTTAATATGGATATATGTATATCTCCTTTCTATATTTGAATAGCTGAAATATGTATACTTCCTCTACTAAATTTGATAGAATTGTTTTATCTTTGTTGTAGGTAGTCATGTTAATGTAACATCATTTAATTTTGTTTAAGAATTTCCTGGGTATAATATAACCCTGTATGCATCTCTAATATCACATTATTTTCTTTTATTACTATTATTGTACTCTAATACAAAAATTAGTATTTTTTTTATGTCTCTTCTTATATACATGTCTTATGTCCTAATTTTTTCTCATAGTTACTTTAATTTACTCTATCAATAATCATGTTGGATGTTCATATGAAGATTACATAATTCTAAGGTTTTTCTTGAAATCATTTTAGAAGTTATGCCATTTCTATTGCATTCAACTCTGAATAATTTGTAAATGGTTAGGACAGAAATGGATTTGAATTGATATATCAATACAGTAGGCTATAATACTACCAAAAGAATTTGTTTTATTTCAGACAACACTCAAAGTTTTGTTTCAGTATACTAAATTCTTATACATACTTTTATGCAATAATATATGTGCCCCTTCTCTCATTGTGTATAATGTTATGACTGGGATCTAAACTTAATTTATGTTTACTGATATTTTATTTTTGAGATTCTAGTCAAATAATACTAACAATTTAACTATTTAAATAGAATAGAAAAATACTCTGTTAGAATCCTAACCCCAGATTTAAATCTGTCACCAGGTTTAGACACTCTAGGAGAGGGATCTAACCAAACTTGTCCATACAACCATACAGATTCCAGTGTTACTACTATAACAGAATTTGTTAAATGTATGGGCCTTTTATAGATCATTTTACTAAATGATAATTAAAATATGTAAAATCTAAAAGTTTAACTCTAGAAATTTTACATATATCTCTTAACAATTTTCTAATCAGATTTTAGTCAACACATAAGTGAAATCCATATCAAACAATAAAATTCAAGTTAGGTGTACATACCAACTGCTCTAGCTAGTTTCCACCCAACCGTAGAGTTTTCTCTCCATAACTCACCTTCGAGCCAAGACCTTAGCTCCTAGTGATTGACAACCCCTTGTCTATCCTGGAGCAGCTTATTTAAGCTTTGCTTTCCCTAGCCTATTCCAATTACTGCATACAGTATTTTCAGGATGCTTTCTTCCTGTTTTTCTTAGGCTTTCCCTCTGTTTCTTCCATTGAGGTACTTTAAAGTTGCATTTCCGCTTTTCCAGCTTTTTCCACCTCTTCCAAATATTTTCCTCTTTACTGGGGAATATTAGATGTTTATCTCCATTTTTTTTTTTAACTTTTTTTATTCCTTCCAAGGATTGTCTAGAAGGTGTGGGAAGGTCTCATCACCTTATCCACATCCTCATGGATTTAGGTTTCAGATCTCAATTCTCAATCTAGTCATTGCACACATAACTTTTCATTTTATTTATTAATAAAATAAATCCACGTAATAGTTCTCCATCGGGGTCCACTTGCCCATTTGGACTTGTTCAATTGTCAAATTAAAAACATAAAAAATTGGGGTGTTACATAACTTTTCCACTTCAGTTCTAACTGAGTCCTCCATGCATGAGTCACCAACCACCCTAGGAATTATGTAATTCCTCCTGCCCACTAATTTTCGAAATCCGTTCACTGAAATAAAGTGCTCCAAGAGAATAAGTTGATATTTATTGTCGGATTATTATTAAGGGCTAATAATAATCGACGTGCATCTATTTTTAGATTGATTATCTATAAATAGTCTTTGCCCAATATTCTAAAAATAGAATTTCATCTATTTTTCACATTTGACCAACCATCTACAAATAGCATCCTGCAACTTATTGAATATTCTCACCATGTCTAAAAATAGACATACACCTAAAAATAGCCTGCGGTCCCCACTTAGTGAAGGTTCTTAATTTTCACTAAGCTCAACATCTTGTTGAATCTCAAAAATAATAATGCTCAACTATTTATATTAATATTTTTACAAATAATATATAAAACAAAATTACTCCTCTCAACTCTGAAACCATATATATATATATATATATATATATATATATATATATATATATATATATATATATATATAGAGAGAGAGAGAGAGAGAGAGAGAGAGAGAGAGAGAGAGAGATATTCCATTTTATGTAGTTTCACAATTGAGGCTTTTTGCAAGGAGCAATTTTTCTTTAACATTTTTGAATTACTCACATCAAAATATTTATGGTTGATGTTTCGCTCATTTTCATTTCTATCTTAATTATGAGAGAAATAAGACTTTGAGCCCATCTTTGTAATAAACCTTAAAGGAGAAGTCTAATTACACTCCACAACCCTAATATTGCATTAGGTGTTTGAGTGTGTTACAATAATATTCTGCATCATTATAGATGTCATTGAAACCTTTAACATGTGCTACCTTCGTATTCTTTTCCATCCAATGTTTCTATGTGGAATCTTATATTAAACCTTCTAAAATGGACAGAGAATAGTTTGCTACTTCTCTTCATGTTAGAGATGTAGTTTAAATACTAATTTATTGTGATTATTTCTCTTTATCATATTAACCTATTTTCTCTTGAGATAACTATAAATTTGGAAATTGTCTCACTTTTTAACACGTAGCTTAATAATTGTATATGGAAAATAAGTTGTAGTGTCAAATTTCCCTTTTTGTTCTATGCTTAAAGGTTTGGCTTATCAAATTATAGATTAGTAATAATGTTTAACTATTTATATTAGTATTTTTACTAATAATATCTAAAAAAAAATAATCCTCTCAAATATATATATATATATATATATATATATCATTTTATGTATTTTCACAATTGAGGCTTTTTGCAAGGAGTAATTTTGTTTTGAAATTTCTAGATTACTCACATCAAAATATTTATGGTTGATGTTTCTCTATTTTCATTTCTGTTTTAAAAATAAGCCACACTTACTGAATCAACCATGTACATTTTAAATTTTAATAAAATAATATTTTATTATTCCATCACAATTTTATAAAAAGATTATTCATATATAAATAAAACATTTTATTTTCAAATGCTTTAATGTTAAAGTCAAAGGATTTATAATATTATTATTAAAATAATAATAATAATATACTATTATTATTATTATTATTTAAATTTGTTTTCAAATAAAATTTAAAATGGTTTTTTAATATTTAATATATAATTTTTAAATATTGATTTAAATATATTTGAAATTTAAGTTTAAAATTATTATATATTTTTTAATTTTATTGTATGTAATTTTGATTAAGTTTTAAGAATTAAATGTGTTTTTATAAATAAAATATTTTTTTTAATATGTATATATGTGAGAATATTTTAATTTATTTTATTGTGTTATAATTTATTAAGTTGATATATCTATATATTTTGAAGATAATAATATTATTAAAAAAACTATTTTAACGTTTCGCTTTACATAAATAAAAAGCAACGTATCGAAAGTTCCTCTTAGTTTGGAGATGTAAAATTAAGAATGAAATGTGTTTTTATAAATATAATAATTTTTTTAAAATATCATATATATATATATATGTGTGTGTGTGTGTGTGTGTCGGTGTGTGTGAATATTTTAATTTATTTTATTATTTATAATTTTATTAAATTTATATATTTAAAAATTATTATATATTTTTAAGTTTATTGTATGTAATTTTGATTAAGTTTTAAGAATTAAATGTGTTTTTATAAATATAATATTTTTTTTTAATATATATATGAGAATATTTTTAATTTATTTTATTGTGTTATAATTTTATTAAATTGATATATCTATATATTTTGAAGATAATACTATTATTAAAAAACTATTTTAACTTTTTGAAGTTATTTTTTGCTTTACATAAATAAAAAGCACTATATCAAAGTTCCTCTTAGTTTGGAGATGTAAAATTAAGAATAAAATGTGTTTTTATAAATATAATAATTTTTTAAAAATATCATATACATATATATATCTATATATATATGTGTGTGTGCGTGTGTGAATATTTTAATTTATTTTATTGTTTTATAATTTTATTAAATTGATATATTTTTATGTTTTTAAGATAATAATATTATTAAAAAACTATTTTAATGTTTTGAAGTTTTTTTTTTTTGTTTTACTTAAACAAAAAGCACTATATAGAAAGCTCCTCTTAGCTTGGAGATTTAAAATATCTACTAACAAGGTCAACCACGTGAAGGTGAGAGCTTATATGACCCCAAAAACAATCCATCATTGGCATGGGACTAACCACTGACGCGCACCCACACAATCCATTGTCAATGAGGCACAATCACTCACATGCATCCACACAACAAACATAGGGTGCACACAAACATTACACATTGACTCACAAGGTGACATGTTCACACATAACAATTACTATGACTTTAGAATTATTATATCTTTTGCATGTGATTAAGATTGAGTATAAATATTATGATGTTGATAATAACATTTATTTTATAATTAAGTTAATTTATAAAATATTAAAATTAGTAAGTATTTATTCTCTTTATTATATTTAAAAAAATGATTATCATTAACAAAATTTTATATTAATTTCTTTTCCATATTATTAAATTATAGTATTATGAAAAGAAAGATTATTATTAAAATTATTATCAAAATTATTTTAATTTTTTAAAATAAAATGTAATTAAATTTATTTATTGAATCTACTTTAGTATTAAATAATTAATTAATATGTGTTATTACACATTAATGCTATATAAATATTATAAATATTATAAATATTATGTGTATTTTAATATTATTTAATTTTTAATGTTACTTTAATATGTTTAATATTTTAATTTGAAAATGATAAATTAATATTATAATATATAAAATTTGTTAGAAAAAAAATAAAATAAAAAATGAATTAAAAAATAAAAATAAAAATAAATAAATAAAGAAAATAACAAAATAAAATAACAAAAAAATTTGATTAAAAAATAAAATAAAAAATAAAAATTAAAGTAAAAAAACCCAAAATAATAATAATAATAACATTTCATAAATATTTAAACCAATATATTAATAAGTTAATATCTTAATATTTATACATAGAAGTAATGCTAGTATATTTATAATCATACACATACCGAGAATACAATTAAATGACACATACAAAAGTATCAAAGAATCTATTCATAGACACAGAATACTTTCATGCACATACAAAGAATACAATTAAACAAGAAGTGCATACAAATGTAGCAAAGAATAGGTGCATACACACATAAATAATACATTCATACACATACAAAGAATGCAAGTAAACAAGACACATACAAATGTAACATGGAAGAGATTCATACACACCTAAAGAATGCAGTAATACACATACAAAGGTAGTAAAGAATAGGTGCATACACACAAAGAATGTATTCATACATATACAAGACACATACAAATGTAACAAAGAATAAGTACATACACACATAAATAATACATTCATACACATACAAAGAATACAAGAAAACAAGACACATACAAATGTTGCAAAAAATAAGTGCATACACACATAAAGAATACATTCATACACATACAAAGAATACAAGAAAACAAGACACATACAAATGTAACAAAGAATAGATTCATACACACCTAAAGAATACATTCATACACATACAAAGAATACAAGTAAACAAGACACATACAAATGTACCAAATAATAGGTGCATACACATATAAAGAATACATTCATATACATACAAAGAATATAAGTAAACAAGACACTTACAAATGTAGCAAAAAATAGATTCATACGCATATAAAGAATACATGAAAATAATATACACACAAGTATAGCAAAGAATGCATTCATACACATATCCAAAATACAAGTAAATAATAGATATTACAAAAAATAATACATTCATGAACATACAAGTAAACAATATTCATACAATAATACTAAAAAATACACGACCAAATAATGAAGGAATCTTGAAAAGCAGTCAAAATAATACAAGCAACTATTTAAAAAATGACATTTATATACAAACAAACAATGAATCCACCACTCTAACACTCAAGTAGCACTCATATACATACAAATGAACAATGAAAGAATACTCAAAAGCATGCAAAATGAGACATTCAAAAACAAAGAAGAATAAACACTCCAAAAAGTCACATACAAGTAGTGCAAACACTCTCAATAATATTTTCACACAATATAGAAATAGATATCCTATTCATTGATACATTCCAAAATAAAAACTTCAACAAACAAATTCTAACTATAAAAAATTACAACTTATAAAAACACCTATTTCCGTTCTCAAGATAATACATTAATATACATACAAAATAAAGAATTCAAATCATACATTATAACCCAAATACATTCAATATATATATATTAAAAATATTCAATAATAAGTTTATCATATAAAAATAATAAAACTAATAAAAAAATATTTAGATACAATTAAATATTAAAAACATTTAAATATTTACCAACATTCTAAACAATATATTCATATTTAATTTAAATAATATATTTGTATTTAATCTAAATTTATAGAAACATTAGTAAATATTAAAATATATATAGAAGGAAAAAAAATATAATATAAATATCCTAATATCATATTTACAATAAAAATCTATAATTAAACAAAAAAAACCAAAATCAAAATCAAAACCAAAACAAAAAATTAAACTTGAAAATTCAAAAAATAAAAATTAAATAAAAAGCAAAATTCCAAAAAAAAAAAAAAAAAATTAAATAAAAATTAAAGTATGTATAGAGTTAGCATTGTTTATAATATTTATATGAATAAAGTGATTTTTATTTGTGTGTATGTGGAAGGGCGTTTAAAATGAAAAAATGTTAAATAATTTATGTGAATAAAACTAGTTTTTCCATTATAATTGTTATATTATTTATGTGAATAAGTGTGATTTTTTCTTTTGTCTGTGGAGAAGATGTTTAAAATCTTGAAAAAATGTTAAATAATTTATGTGAAAAAGATTAATTTTTCCATTCGTGTGTATGTTGGGCATAGGTTTAAAACATGTTTATAAAATTTTATTAAACTAAAATAATATGTTTGAGTTTCTGTATATTGGAATTAGTTTATATGTGTGTATGTTGGGCATATGTTTAAAACATGTTTATAAATTTTTATTAAACTAAAATAATATATTTGAGGTATTGCATATTGGAATTACTATAAACTAAAGATCATGAAAATCATGAGCACAAAGAACACAACTCAAAGGAGGGTTACAATTTAACCTTCCTAAGAACCTTTTGGAGGGGTTGAATTCCCCTCCACAAAAAATAAAGCCTACTCCTTTTATTAATGATAGTTTGTGTTCATGTACATTAGTTGATGGGCCCATCTAAAAAAAATATAAATTATTTTAATTACAACATTACAAAACATAAAAATAGATAATGTCTTCCCATCACCAACAACTTGGTATTGATAAATTTTCTGCAACATACAACATTGACAAGATATTGTTAGTATGCAAATCCTTCATAACAACTTGTAATATAATTAAATTCACAATTCATAAAGAAAATCAATTAAAAATATATATATATATATATATATATATATATATATATATATAATCATAAATGTCCAATAAATTAAGGAACAAATATTAATATAATATTATTATGCAAAGAGATACAAGTATAATTTAATTTACAAGTTTAATATAATAACAATTAAATTTCCTAATTTAAGGAAAGGGAAGACCCCATAACATTCTCTCAACCATTTGAAAGTGGTTTGACTACAGGGATATTTGACATCATAATTAAATAGTTTCATTAGAGAAAATCCACAAGTAGAAAACTACAAAGTGAAGAGAGGAAAGTTTAGTTTAGAGTGTGAAGCTAAACGGGACAAGAAGTTAATAATTTAAAATGATGTGTGAGAGCTATTCGTACCAGAATTTGAATGTGGTGAGGAAAACAAGTATGATTTGCAATAAAATAAGAATGAAAATGGTAAAACAATTTACTAATTCATATAAATAATAATTAAAATAAGATTTTTTTTACTAATTCATATAAATAATTAAATTGAAGAGAAAATTTTTCAACTAAAATTTTCAGCTAATTCATATAAATAATATGAATGCTCAAGCTCTTTAGGTAGAGTGGACACACGAATAAATATAAATCTATAAAACTCTCACTAATTTCTAATTATCCTAAGAACATGGAGTCCTAAATAACTAAACACTATACTAAAATAAAAAGCCACATCCAAATGTTATTATTCTTCGAACATAGAGTCCTATATAACTAAACACTATACTAAAATAAAAGGCCACAGTTACTTTTGAAATGTTATAAATATTTAAGAGACGTTTTTCCTAGACACCTTAATGTGTATTTGTGAAAAACATTTATTAGCTTTCTGAGTAGTTAATTCATCTTAGTGCACATGCTGACTCATCATCAATTAAAAAGCATAAAATACTCTATTCTACCGAATTATAGGTATTACTTTTACTTTTTCTTTTATTACACATGACACATAGGAAGGAATTTGCAAATTTAAAAGTTTATGAGACATGGGAAGGAATCTTTTCATACATAAAAGCTTCTGAAAATTGGGCAGAAATCTAAAAATTTGGGAGAAATCATTTTGGAGAAGAAATCAGAAAATAATAAGAAATGACAGCGTCAAAAAAATGATATGGCTTCCCTAGGTTAGAAAAATGGGGCACAAGCAGAAACTAGAAAATAATAAGAAATGATATGGTTCTCTACGTTAGAAAAATGGGGCACAAGCAGAAGCTAGAAAATAATAAGAAACTATAGGATCAAAAAGAAAGATAGGGCCTCCCTACATCTAAGTTAGAGAAATGGGGAGCAATCCTTCTCAATAAGAAATTGCGAGGTCAAAAAAAATGATATGGCCTTCTTGCCTCTACCTCTAGGTTAGAAAAATGGGGAGCAATCATTCTCAGTCAAAAAATTATTAAAAAATTGCAGTCTCAAAAAGAAAGATATGAACTCAAAATGGGGAGCGGTTATTCTAAAACAGAAACCAAAAAATAATAAGAAATTATAGCCCAAAAATTAAATGGTCAGAAAATTGAAGCAAAAACCAATAGCCGGAAAATTGAAGCCGAAACCAGAAAATAATAAGAAATTATAGCCCAAAAAAAAGAAATGGCCGGAAATTACAGCACTCAAAATGGGGAGCAATTATTTTGATGCAAAAACCAGAAAATAGAAAAAATTACAGCATAAAAAGAAGGAAATGGCCTCCTGGACTATAGGTTAGAAAGTTGGCAGTGGCATGGAAATAATAAATGATTTTTAAGACTTGAAACTATATTAAAATTTTGATCAAATGATAAAAAAGTCAAGAAAGAAAATATCAAATAAAATATTAAATGATTTTTATAGTCTTTTCAATTATATATTTTATATATCGAGAATAGAAACTGTATCAAAAAAAATTGAAAATAATTCTAGGTGGATTACGTTAAACGAAACAAAACACCGTTATGCTTCTGTTAACTCCACTATCCCACTATAGTCGGAACTGGATAGTGAATTTTTAGTTTAGGGTAAAAAAATAAAATGCATTACTACTGTAAACGGTGGAAATCAAAAGAACCATTCCCAGAGTTAATGCATCCAAAGACTAAACAAACTGAAAATATTTTTGTGAGTGGTATACCCACATCTATTAATGATATTACTGAAAATGTGTTCAAGGACTATTTCACTAAATTTGGCAAAGTTGTTGAACACTAGCAGCTACAGGGGTTTTGGTTTTGTCACTTTTGATAGTGAGTAGGTTGTAGAAGAAATCATATAATGATTGAGCAGGTGGAGATCAAGAAGGCTGAAACCAAGAAACCCTTGCAGCAACCAAGAAACTCTTGGAGATCAAGAAGGCTGAAAACAAGAAACCCTTGGTGATCAAGAAAGCTGAAACAAACAAACCGTTTATGGGATTGATAGTAGGCCTCCCTACATTGTTAATGGAGTGTGGGGGCTTCAGGGATAGTTATAGTGCTTTTGGAGGGGCAAATTATGGCAGCAACTCGTATAGGTCAGCAGCAGGTTATGATGGTAGGCGTGGAAGGTATGCTAGGTACGGAGGTTTTGAATATGGTGGCAGTTTAGGAGGCTTCAAAGAAGAGCCTTCCGGTGGCTATGGCGGTCTTCTTGGACCTTATGGAGACGGGTTTTGTGGCTATGGAAGTGGGATGATCGGTGGTTATGGAGCTGGAGGTGATGGTGCCTATGGTGACTTACGGAAGTGGAGGTAGAGAAATTGGCATCGCAGTCTACCTAAACAATAGCTATTGCCGGCAGCAAACCGAAGTGAGCTTTAGAGCTCTAGACCTGTCTCTGTAGACTCTTGCCTCTGTAACGTTTTTTGGCGGTGCTTCTGTAGGGTCTTCCCTCTGTAAGATTTTTGTTGGTGCCCTGTAAGGTTTGTTTTTGGCTGTTCCTGCGTGCTTAATGTACCCGCTCATGAGAAGCCAGTGGGCAGAATCCACTCAACTAGAATTGTGAGATCTGTATGTAACTACAGTCCCTATCACCGCGTAATGGTAAGAGGAGGAGAAAGGTTTGTTAAACCGTTGACTCTCCAAATTAGGCGTGCTAGAATTACATAAAAGAAAAATATAATTGCTAAGGCGAAGAGTGAGACAGCTAAATTAAAGGTATGCAGGGTGAACAGATAGAATTGGGGATTTTAAACAGGGCGCATATTAAACCAACAAGTTAAACTAGAGCCAAAGACAATTCTACATAGGGTTCGACATGAAAAACAGAAATCTAATAAAATCGGAGGGCCAAAGCTTAAAATCCTATAAAAAAAAAGGTGACAAACAATGTTTAAATTATTTGAAAGAAGAATTACAGGACCATACCTGGAATTGGAATTGGAATTAGAATTTGGATTCCGAGTGATGATCTTATTTCTTCAGCCATCTTCAATGACCTGTATCATTGAAACATGGAAATGAAATAGGTACAATCATAGAACATAAATAGGGAAAATTAGATCGATATACAACTGTATACCATATTGAAATTGAAAAAACGAGTCCAAGAATTGCAAGCCCTCATGCTCTATCCACCAGGCACCAGACCCTCTTTCTCTATCACAGACCTGGCTGACTGACAGACACACAGACACAGGGCTGACCCTTTCTCTATATCCTCAGGCCAACCCAGACTTACTGACTCAGACTGAAACCACAGCCGGATTGATAGATGGAGGAGTATGAAAATGATGCAAATAGACTAATAACTCACTTAGAAAGTTCTTCCGGCCCTTGCCTCAACTTGAACGGTCCACCAGATATATCTATTTTCAGCACCGTTTGAACTTTTAATAACTCAAAGTTTTCATGGCTTCCATAATACGTGGCATTACCAGAGTGTTCTACGCTACTTTCTTGTCAGAAAGCATACGTCTGACATCGCCCACTACTTGGAATCTTTTCGAAAATCGTTTCTATTATTTGCTGTTTCTGTTATATGTTGTTTTCATGACCGCGCCCCAGCGCCCACTACTTCGTTTGAACGTTTGATCAACCCCACCACTACTTGGGCATCTGTTTTCAAATTCTCTTGAGCATTTGAATAACTTGCGTTGCACTCGTTCATTTTGATGCATCATGTAATAGTCATACAATTTACTATATCTTTTTTAATTGTAAGCTATTTTTATTTTCTGTATTTTATAAGAGGAATTTCTTTAAAGTTTATATATAAAATAAAAATTTTTATTTTAACTCTGACAAAAATTCAAAAAATACGTTGAAATTTTATAAATTTAATATATATATTTTTTAACTGAAACGGTTATATTTATTGATAAAAAGCTGGTTGGGCAAGGCCTAATCAACCATTACAATCATGGGCACAATTAACCACTTAGGGGATGATTTTCTTGATCGGTGCTTCTGCATTTATACTAATCATTCCATTTTGTAGCGTGCAGCCTATGTTTTCCAATCTATCTGCTTCCTTATTTAGTCCTCTGAGGATGTGTAAAATTTGAACCGAGGGAAAATTCTTCAAAATTCTGTTCACTCTTGCTAACTGTTTATTAAGCACCGGGTCCTTGAGCCCAACTTTCTTGCTTACTATTGCTTTTATCAACACTTCTGAGTCTCCAAAAACTAAGATTTCACTTGGGTTTTCTTTTTTGGCTATTTGGCAGGCTTTCAAAAGACTGAGAATTTCTTCTTGGTTGTTGGTTTTCAGACCAAGGCCCCAACTGAAATCTTCTTTGTTCCCGTTCGGAAAGAAGATCACCCCTCCTGCTCCTGACTTCCCCGGATTGCCTTTTGAGGCTCCGTAAAAAAAAATAGTGCACTTGCCCTGAGATTTCCACCACTGATGAAATCTGTCCTCTGGATCTCGAATCTGCCATCTTTCCTTGTAGATTGGTCGTATGTTTTCTGGGGGACTGGCCTTGCAGGTGTAAGCATCCAACCACGTTCTTTCTTCAATTCGAAGAGTGTTGTCATCTTTGATTTGAGTGTTATTCAGAGTTTCTAATAGGATATTCTTGGCCTGTTCTGCCACTTTTGCTGTTGTCAATTCATTGCTATTGAAGATGATTTCATTCCGGGCTAACCAAAGCTTCTAGCAAACATACTTAGGGGCAGCTATCCACACCCTATGCCATATATATTTACTGACAATATTTTATGGATAGCTAGATTTCCATGAGGAGAACATGGTGTCAATCGAGCTTTGGGATGGAGGATGCGCATTCAGTCCAGCCAGGAAAATGGACCAGACCTCCTTCGCAAACTCGCATTCAATAAACATGTGGGCTGAGGTTTCCAAAGCACTTTTACAGAGGACACAACGGTGAGGGCCAGCAATGTTCCTTTTGCACAAATTTTCCCCTGTCAGAATTTTATTGTGAAACAAGGTCCAAAAGAAGAAATTGATTTTGGGGGCTAGGAAAATTTATCCCAAATATGTTCCCTGGAACTCTGGGATAAGGCGAATATTTTTCTTTGCATACGAAGGTATCCTTGTCTTCTTGTGTAAACCTCGGTCTTGTTAAAGAGTCTTCTTCATCTATATGCACCGGACGAAGTAGTGCATCTTTGGGAAGCTTCTATTTAAGGATTTAAATGCATTGGGATTCTAGGAAAAATCCAGCGCTGCCAGTTTCCATTGTTGTCCCAATCCGAAATATCTTCTATTTTCCTGATTCCTCTCTCGTAAATCCAATCTCTTAACTCAGATATTTCATTAGCTTCTGCAAGGGGAAAATGTCCCATTACACTATCTCTCCAAAGCATGATATTTTTACCATTTCTAGGAATTCGGTACAGGTAGGATCTAAAAAATCCGATGCCTCTGCAACACAGCTTCCAGGCCTGTGTTCCTTTGGGACTTTTCTCCATTGAAAAGGATTTTAAAGGTTGGTTCTTGACGTATTTGATCTTAAATATCTGGCTGATAGGATGGTTGGGCTCAGCGAAGATTTGCCATAATAATTTGCAGCCCAGAGCCAAATTAGCATGTAGAGGGTCACGGATTTGCAAGCTGCCTT
Organism: Pinus albicaulis; assembly: GCA_034641835.2. Taxonomy (NCBI): domain Eukaryota; kingdom Viridiplantae; phylum Streptophyta; class Pinopsida; order Pinales; family Pinaceae; genus Pinus; species Pinus albicaulis. The sequence goes on along the minus strand of JAXQQM020059919.1, from coordinate 19,495 downwards.
CTGCAAGAGGACGCTTCACTGTGTCCCAACTAATTAAATGAAACCTGCTGTGATTTTCGTGGCCACCATTCCACAGAAAATGGCGCATTAATCTAGAGATCTGGTCTGTGATTAATTTTGGAGCCAGCATCAAAGCAGCCTGGTAAGTGGGCAAAGCTGAGAGAACTATTTTGATGAGCGTGAGTTTGCCTCCATTGGTGAGCCAAAATCCTCCCCACGCAGCAATATTATTATTGAATTTATAAATAACTTCCTCCCAAAGATGATTTCTGTTGGAGCCTAGCGTGATTGGGAGGCCCAAGTATTTAATTTTGTCCCAATCGGCATGGCTGTGAAACCCAAATCATTCGCGATTTTCTCGATTCACGTGGTGCTACAGCGTAACAACCTCAAAACTGCGCTTTTCCTCTCATATATGTGCTCCGAGATCTTTGCGAGAATTTAGGAGATGTTTACGAAGAATTGCAATTCTAGATGAGAGCTCCCCGAGCGAGAAGCGAATCATCGACAAATAGCACATGATTGCCTGGTCTATGCCTTTCGCTATTCTAATCTTAGGTATTCTGCCATTTTTCTTTCCCGAGTCTCTGCACTGCTTGCTGCTCAATGAATCAGCCATCATAATGTGAAGAGGGTGGGGGATGGGGAGCCATTTTCGTAATTCCACCAGTAGCTAAAAATAAATTCGTCGGTCTTCGTTAACCATGGGGTCTATCCATGTCTTTTCAAAGCAGGGGGTTTAATAAGATTAATGAAATCCTGGATGAACCCAAAGGAGGAAGAACCCTTGTTGACACCTAATCCTATGGATGAGTGTGCACATTTATTTTTGTATATTATTTATTATTAGGAAATAAGGAAGGCCAAGAGTCATTGGGAGCTGAATCCCAATAGCCTCACTTCCCATCTATATAAGCATGTACATTCTTAAGCTAATATACATTGCAGTTTTGAGGAGTTACCTCCTGGTTTGACATGGTATCAGAGCCAGCTCCACATTTGGCATTTCTGCCCTGTGGTGTAACTCCCTACCCTTTGCTCAGTTAATATTTTTAATGTTTTTTGCTGCTCATTAACTGCTAGACTGTTATTCTGCATTTTTTTCCCTATTTAGCACTGACATTTGCAGCTCCAGCTCCTGCAGACTGCAGGCTCTGTCAATCTGCAAATTGCAGGCTCTGCCATTCCAGCAGTCCTGCAACTCTGTCTTCTGCAGATTCAAGTTCAAATTTTTTATGTAACGCCCTTTTGGGCCTCCTCATTCATCCATACGCTCCACTTCTCCCCATACGCATTCACTCACACCTCACTCCCCCTCTCCCTGCGCCCTCACTCATCCTCACCTTAACTCCCACCCCCTCGCCATTCCACTCCCCCACTCCCTGCGCCTACCCTCTGCAACAGGCAGCCGGCCCTCACCTCTGCTATACGCTCACTCCAGCAAAATTAAATTCTGCACAGACTCCTCACTGTTACGCTCACTCCTGCAAGTTTCACGCTGTCCATACATCTCCAGCGCAGTCATATTGTACCTACGCACTCACAGCTCTCTTCAACGCTGTGTCATTACATGTAACGCCTCCATTTAAATCACAATACGCTCAGTTTGGTATTACAATACGTTTAATGTAATATCAGTCGACTGCAATTCCAACGCAGCTCCGTCCCACCTACAAGCGCACACAAACGATATCACATATACAACGTTGTTGGCCGAATATTACAATACCACGCTGCCACTGTTTTACAATATTCACGCTGCCAGTTTATTATTTCCGCCCCTTCACATTTTTAATACCGCCCTTTCAAACTTTTTACCGCTCCACGTTTATAATACCGCATTTTCAATTTGTTAAATACCGCTCCACGATTTTGTCCATTCACATACCGTCCATGCATTATATTTTAAACGCTGTGTATTACATTGAAAAGCGTTGTGTTATGGTGTTGATACCGCTCACAAACTAAGCGTTGTGTTATGTTGATACCGCTCACAAACTAAGCGTTGTGTTATGTTGATAAGAGTTGTGTTATGATGTTGATACCGCCCATCATTACAATATACCGCCCCTCCCATCATTACAATATACCGCCCCTCCATAATATAATGTCCCTACCACTTTTGAATAGTCAATTCCGCCCATTTCAATAGCTTCCCCCATTCATATTCATAATACATCCATTCAATACCATTCTGCCCATTTCATTTTCATAATACCGCCACCCTTTCCCATTCATAATTCCATATACATTTTTTCCCCAAACAAAAAAAAAATACATTTTTTTTATGCAGAATCAGTCTATAGCATAGAGTGTTTTTTAAAAATTCAGTCTTCAGCAAAAGTTTTCTGAGCAGATTTAGTTTCCAGAAAGAGTTTTTAAACTCAGAAAATTTTTTCCAGCAAGAGTTTCTGCCCTTTTAATTGAGTATATTTTCCAGCAATAGATTTTTTTGTTTTCTCTCCTTCCAGAGAAATTTTCCAGCAGAGTTTTTTCTCTCCTCCTTCAAAAGAAGATGACAGTCCCTTCATCTTCTAAAGAGGCTGCCTACTTGGCACAGAGAGAAAAGAGACACGCTTCAGGTCCATCCCGAGGAAGAGAAGGCAGAAGACGAAGAAGAAACTTCAGAGAAAAGGGGGGCAGACAATCTAAAGCTCGGCAGCAAACAAATCAAGACAGAGGTAAAATTGATGACAAAGACAAAGGTAAACCAGTTGAAACAGCTCATTCTGTTCTAGCACATTGTAACAATGGAGTAACTGAAAACCTATTTGATGTTTCATTTACTTCATGGAGAGATGATTGGTTGCTAGATTTAGGAGCAACATGTCACATGACATTTAGAAAAGATTTTTTTGAAGATTTCACTGACAAAGTTGATGGAGCAGTATATTTCGCAGATAAATCCAAACTCAAGCCATCAGGGCTTGGCACAGTCAGGCTTAAACTGCCTAGTCTTCCTGATCATATCCTACATGAGGTTCTATACCTCTCGAAGTTGAAGAGAAACTTGCTGTCCCTGATCGAAATCCGGCAGCAAGGACACTCAGTTCACTTGTTTGATGGCAAGGCAGAGGTCAGATCAGCATCAGATCACTCACTTGTCATGGAGGGAATAGAAGAAGGGAGACTTTTGAAGCTAAAAGGTTCATCTGCTCATGCTCAAAACTTTGCATTCAGTTCACATCATGATGAAGGTACATTTCCATCAAGTCTTTTATGGCATGCTAGATTTGGACACTTAAATTATGACAACCTTCGTTTGTTGAAGAAAAATGGTGTTGATGGACTGCCTACAATTCCTAGAAAACCTAAGGAATGTGATGCATGTATTCTAGGAAAGCATAGCAAACAGCCATTTCATGATTCACACTCAAGAGCACATAGGAAACTTGAACTTGTTCATTCGGATTTATGTGGCCCTATGCCTATTGCTTCTGCAAATGGAAACAAATACATGATGACATTTATTGATGACTACACCAGAATGTGTTGGATTTACTTACTGAATAATAAGTCTGATGCTTTTCAAACTTTCAAAAATTTTCATGCATGGATTGAAAATGATGCACAAACACATATTGGCTCTCTACGTACTGATAATGGAAAAGAATACACTTCAAACGAATTTGAAAATTATCTTTGTCAACATGGAATCAAACATCAAACAATTGTGCCATATAATCCACAACAGAACGGTGTAGCTGAAAGAATGAACAGAACCATTTTAAATATGGTCCGCTCCATGTTATTTTTCAAGAATGTAAAATTGATGTTTTGGGCTGATGCAGTTCTATGTGCTGTTTACATAAAGAATAGGTGTCCTTCAAGTTCAATTAGAAAAAAAACTCCTTTTGAAATGTGGCATGGCCGCATTCCTTCGGTAAAGCATTTCAGGGTCTTTGGGTCCACCTGTTATGCCTTGATACCCAAGGGTCAAAGGAACAAACTTGGTGCTAGAAGCAGAAAATGTATCTTCTTGGGGTACTCCAATACCTCCAAAGGATATCATCTCTATGATGAAGCAAATAAGAAGTTTGTGATAGCAAGAGATGTCATATTTCTTGAATCCTCCAAGAGTGACAAGGTTGTTGAGCGGCAACTTGATCGCCTGGATAGATTCACACATGCAAAGTCTTTCAAAGAATTTGATAATGTGATTCCACACCTTGAAGGGGGGATTACGATATTGAATCAAACTGTGGAATCATTTCCTGAACCACACTCTCCCCCACATGAAGAAACCACCACGGATGACACATTGGATGATGTGATTGACAGAATTGGGAGATTGAATCTTGAATCAATCCCAACTCAGTCAAGTGACTAGCCTGGGCCATCTCAGAAAGGTCCCCCCAAATGGCTGACAAAGACACTGGAGGATGTTCATCCTGATGAGGTTGGAAAAACGGGAACAAGAAGTTCCACTCAAGAAATCGAAGGTGATGTAGATAATTCTGATTCCCCTGTTGATATGGATATTGCTTATAACTGTGAATTGAGTTTGTCTACAGATCATAAACCAACTTCCTTCAAAGAAGCCGCTTCTCATGATGAATGGAAAGAAGCGATGCAGAAGGAGTATGATGCCTTGATAAAGAATGGCACTTGGAAGCTGGTTGATCCGCTTTTGGGAACGAAACCAATTGGTTGTAAGTGGGTCTACAAGAACAAGTACAAAGCAGACGGCTCACTTGACAAGCACAAGGCCAGGCTTGTGGCAAAAGGATTCGCACAGAGGGAAGGAATTGATTATGAAGAAACGTTTGCTCCCACAGCAAAATGGACCACCATCCGGACTCTCTTTGCCTTAGCAGCTCAGAGTGGATGGAAAGTCCATCAGATGGATGTAAAAACAACGTTCTTGAATGGAGATCTGAAGGAGAAAGTTTATATGTCCCAGCCAGAAGGATTTGTGATAAAGGGTCAAGAACACAAAGTCTGCAAACTTGTAAAATCCTTGTATGGCCTCAAGCAAGCACCATGAGCCTGGTATGAGAAATTGACCGAGCATCTTCTGAAACTTGATTTCAAACACTTTGATCTTGATGATGCAACTTTGTTTGTTAAGAAAGTTGGAAAAACAGTTGCATATCTTGTGGTATATGTAGATGATCTTTTGATAACAGGAAACAATGAGAGCTATATTGCATCCATGAAGAAAGAGTTGAAGAAAGGTTTTGAAATGAATGATTTGGGTCATGTTCATTACTATTTGGGTATTGAAGTAATTCAACATCCTAAATTCATATTTCTTTCTCAAAAGAAGTACATTGGAGATCTCTTGAACAAATTTGGCATGGATGATTGTAAACCCTTAGGCACTCCAATGGAACAAAACTTAAAGCTCACATCTGTTGAAGGGAAGGAATTTGAGGATGCAACTAAGTATAGACAGCTTGTAGGAAGTCTTATCTATCTGACCACCACCAGACCTGACCCAATCCATTTAGTTACAAGGAAACTGGTCCTTTAAATCCAGTCAGAGCCACCATACCAAACGGAAAATGAGCTGCCTTAAGGTCCCGACCGGGTGGTTTTCCCCGATGTTTGAAGCAGAGATTTTCTAGGCTTCAACGGGTCTGAAATTAGTTTTGGAGCCAACATCAGAGAGGCTTGGTAAGTGGGAAAAGCTGTAAGTACCGATTTGATAAGCGTAAGTTTGCCTCCGGTGGTGAGCCAGAAGCCTCCCCACGCAGCTATCTTATTCTTGAATTTCGAAATGACTTCCTCCCAAAGATGGTTTCTGTTGGAGCCCAGCGTTATGGGGAGACCCAAATATTTAATTTTGTCCCAGTCAGTGTAACCAGTAAAGCCCAAATCGTTTGCAATTTTCTCAATTGTGTGCTACTCAAAGTTCCATCCATAGACAACGCTTTTCCTTTCACTTATCAGTGCTCCCGAGATGCTACAGAATTATGAAGGATGTTTTTGAAGGAGTTTGCAATTCTTGATGAGGCTCCCCCTAGCAACAGCGAATCATCAGCAAATAGTGCATGGTTCACTGGGTCAATTCCTTTCTCGATTCTAATTCCAGGGATGTTTCCATTTTTCTTTTCCAAGTTCAGCTTTCTGCTCAAGGAGTCTGCCATCAGAATGTAGAGAAAAGGGGATAGAGGACAACCCTGCCTCAATCCCCTGGTGTCTAGAAAAAATTTCGTTGGTCTTCCATTTATCATGGGAGCAATCCATATCTTCTCTAAACAGGCTTTGATGAGAATGATGAATTCCTGACTGAATCCAAAAGATGAGAGAACCATGTACAGGAAAGAGCGGTTAACCCTATCAAAAGCATTGCACATATCCAATTTAAGTAGCATACCTTGTTCTTTGCGATCATGGCTGGAATGTAGAGCTTCCTGGACTTGGATAACATTGTCCAGTATATGCCTTCCTTTCACAAATCCCCCTTGAGCTGGAGAGATTATTTTTTGCAGAAGGGGTTTAATTCTATTCGCCAAGAGCTTGGCCACAATCTTATAGGACACATTGTAGAGAGAGATTGGCCTGTATCTTTCGAAAGAGCTTGGATTAGCTTCCTTGGGGATTAGGGCGAGAAAAGTGGAGTTTATTCAGCCGCCAACCCTTGCCTTCCTCATGAATCCGTGGATCATTCTGAGAAGATCAGACTTGATAAGCGCCCAACAAATTCTATAGAAATGGATTGAAAATCCATCGGGGCCTGGGGCTTTGTCAGGCTCCATGGACCATACAATTTTTGAAATTTCTTCTTCCGTGACTGGGCTCAAGAGGGTGTCATTATCTTCTGGACTGACTAAATTCAGAATGTTTGTTAGGAAATCTGATATATCCTCCTCGCTCCCATCCTTTTCTGCACTAAGGAGATTTTGAAAGTGCTTCTTAGCAGCTGCCTTTATTTTCTCAAATCCTTTGCACACCTGACCGCTGGAAGTAGTGATTTCAGCAATGTGATTTCACGAAAGGCGAGCCCTGCAATGTCTATGGAAATATGCTATGTTTCTATCTCCATCTTTGAGCCACAAGCTACGAGACTTTAAACGCCAATATTCTTCTTCACTTCTGAAAGAGTTGTATGTTCTCCTTTGTGTAGAGTTTTCCTTGTCTAATTCCATGGGGGATATATCCTTCTTTTCTAGTTCTAGTTGAATTTATCCCAACTGTTGGACTACATCTTTCCTCTGGCTGGTGGGGGATTTTAGTGTCTTCTTTATCCATTCCTTTAGGACCTTCTTTGTATTTTTCATTTTTTGTTCCCACACAAAGCTTGGGGAGCCTGATACCTCTATTCCCCAGGCAGTTTGGACCGTTTCAAAAAACTCTTCTCTTTCAGCCCAGAGAGGACTGAAGCGAAAAGGGAGAGGTCCTAGGTCTTCTTCATCCTTCAAGCATAAGAGAATTGGTTTGTGGTCTGAGGTGATATTTGGGAGAATCTTGGTGAAGGCTATTATTTTTTCCATCATGATGGAGCTGCTGGTGAGAAATCTATCCAACCTTGCTGATATGTGGTTTTCCCCTGTTCTATTGTTGGTCCAAGTGTACTCTCTTTTCACTGGCTTGAAGTCTACTAGATCCCACTGGAGAATGAGGTTTTCCACAATGGAAAGAAGAGAGTCCCTTGAAAAGGTCCCACCTCTCTTCTCTTTGGAATCCAATATTATGTTTAGGTCTCCTCCTATGACTATATTATGAGGATTGAGAAGCTCTAGATAATCCGAAAGTGTCTTCCAACACTCTTTATTTTCATCATAATGCACAGGAACATACATATTGAACAGAGATATGGTCAGGTTACTTGCTGTATGGCGCAGTTCAGTAAATATCCAATGTTGAGTCTCATGTGATCTTTCTAGTGAGTAGGTGTTATTGGACCAGAATGTGCCAATTCCTCCTGCTGAACCTCTGGCGTTGACTTCCTTTCCTAAGTCTAGTTTCCACTTTGTGATACTTATGTTTAGAAGGAGCTCCCCTTCTATTTTTGTCTCTTGGAGCATGAGTATGTCTGTAGTTTCCATTTTCAATAAATATTTAATGGCCTCTACCTTAGTGGGATTCCCCAAACCCCTGCAGTTCCAAGAGACCAACTGCATCATTTACCACTTGTTGGGGTGGGTCCACCTCCCTTTGGAACCCTTGGTCTGGTATTCCTCCCGAGGGTCATCTCGATGGTGGCTTGACTGCCGAGGATTTTTTGTCTTTCTGTTTCTTCTTCCCTGTTTTCCTTGTTTGATTTCCTCCCTGTTCTCTTTGATGGCCTTTCGAAGGTCTCATCATCCGAAGAGCCCACGTTTTCAATATTCTTCTTCTTTTTTTTAGTTATATCTGCATATGAAGGGGAAGGGGTATTTCCTAGGAGCAGGTTTGAAGTGTTACCTGGATCCGGAGAGTCAGTGTTGTTCAGTTGGGGAGGACCTTCCTGCTATGCCTCTGGAGGATCTGGATGTGATTTGAGTGATTCAAAGGGGTTTATATCCACCTCAATGCTGATGGTTTCCTTGCTTCCTGTGATTTGGGTGCTTACGCTTTCTTGCCCTGATTTTTTCTCTGATTCTTTGCCTTTGTTTTTATTGGACTGCCTATTATTTGCTGATTTCTTTACTTGTTTCCATTGATCTCCTCTTTCTTTCTCTGATGTCTCCTCATTTTTTTTTTGCAGTATCTTGCGAAGTGACCGTACTCATGGTAGTGTCGACATTTAAAGGGGAGATGCTCATAGTCAAGCTCCTGGATATGTGTCCGATCCACAACCGAGAGTTTTATGGCTTCAGGTAGTCCAATTTCTAGGTCGACCTCAACACATATTCGGGCGCAGGAGAATTGATCCTTCCTCGACGCTTGATCTATGTATCTGCCTAGAGCATTTCCAATGGATTGTAGCGATCTCCGGTTCTAGCAGTGAAGGGGGAGATGTGGGAGGCACACCCATACAGGCACAGCCGTGGGCACGTCCTGTGCAGGGTCGAAATCTGGCGACCATTTGTTCAAATAAAGCCCTTGAGGGCCCATGAAGTACGGCCCGTTTCTGAAGATCAGGCTTCTATCTTCAGCGTTTTCAAACAAAAAAACAAAGAACCCTTTGCCAACGAAGTGGACTTTTATACCTTCCATGACTAGCGGAATCCAGTTCTGTTTGACCCAATCTTCAACAGCTTACGGGGAAGGCCATAGCCCTGTGAACTGGCTGATGAGTCCTCTTTCAGCAAGTTTCAGTGCTGTTCTACAGGTTTCTTCCACGGGCAGAGACACTGTAGGGATGTTATTCAGCTTTTTGACAAACTTCTGCTGAGACGCAGAGGACGAGCGCTTCCCGAAGGCCGCGATGAGAGATCTAAAAGCTTCCAACTCGGAAGGCGGGGGAGGAGGAGCCTCTGGGATGCCTCCGAAATCCATGGCGTAGAGGATCACTCGGAGGAGGAAAACGCTAGCTAGGGTAGCAGCAAGACAACCATGAACGTGCTCATAGAGCGAGATTGAGAAAAAATGAAAGGAATGGCACAAGGTGATTGGTATGACCCTATGCGCCATGCGACCAAACCAGAGCGTCGCGCCCAACCAACGTGCCGCGCAAAGCCAAAACTACGCCCACAGAAAGCGACCCTATACGCCGCACACACCTGATGTGTCGCGCCGGCAGCCCAGTGCGTCGCGCACTGCAACAAGTCTCAGACGTAAACCTAGAAAAGTTGCAGAGCCCTTCTTTCAAGTTTTTTGAATTATGTGACATTCTTCTATTTGAGTGATAAAGACTTCTATGCAATTGCTGTTGGAGCCTGCTCTTTTTATCCTAAATTCTTAGATTGCAGATTTTTGTAGAGTGGGCCTAATATATTTGTTGTTTTAATCCACTATACATGCTGTGTTTGCACTCTTGAATTTACATCCTTCAATTTCTGCTCGAACAAAACTGAAATTTTGATAGGCAGATACTAAATTTCAATCCTGCTGTTAGGATTTTTTAATTCTCTAAGGGTATTCTCTTGTTTTCAATAGTATTTTCATATTTTTGCATCACAACTCATCTCTTCCATTTCATTATACTATAATACAAAAATCATTTCTAGTATAGTTTAGTTTATATCTGCTTTTTACTTAATTGATCTTTTATTTTATTTTATAGGAGCAGTACTTAGCAATCTCAATTCACACTCCCTTTGTATTCACACTGTTTTATATGCGTGGTCATTGGACATTATCTCATCTTTATATTATATTTGAGTGCAGACTTGTGTATCACAATTCACATGTTAGAATTGACAATCATGAATCAACAGGTTGCATTTTTGTGTTGTATGACCTTAAGTTGTTGTTTCTAGTTAGTCTTGTAGCAAGTGTCTTCATAGAAAACCCCGCAACCATAATTCTGGCTAAGGAAAATAAAATTGTTGTGTCCAATGGCTGAAAAGCATGAAAAATTAGATCTCAAAGATGAAGATAGTTCAATATAGAGAATGTGATTGAAATTCTCCAAAACAATACTTGTAGCCAAGTATTATATCATTTTCAGGGAAAGCCAATAAAATCAATATAATTTTCTAGGGAAAAAATAATGTAGAAGCCAACACACATGGCCTTGGCAATTTTAAAGTCTAATATTTGTCGGGATAAAGCTAGGAAAAATAACCTTTTCCCAATTGTAAATCGTTCCTGTGCTATAAATGTCATGAATTAAAAAGACACATTAACAAGAAGTATGGAATTGGTTTGTTGACCTGTCATTTGAGTAAATACTAAATGCCCCAACAATATTCTTATGGGGCTAAGCCAAATGTTTATGTAATACTTATTGGCAACCACTACTTTTGATGCATTCACCCTTCAAAGGATTTATCATCACATGACTCCAATGGTTATTCTTGTCGAGCCTCTGCTCCCCTGAAATCTTCATGGGTATACACAAACTACTAGATATTCTAATGTATATTAAGGATTCAGTGGAATATTGCAATATCCAAATATGGGCACAAGTTATACAAGGAAACAATCTCAAATCCTAGAAATGACAAAGTACAATGGTAGTCAAAGGAACGACTCAGAAGAGAGATTGCAACAGCGGAGGCACAAGTCTTCAACATCTCTGGGACTATAGCAATATTAATGCCAATGCTAGAGAACAAGATCCTTTGAGGGCTCATTGGCTATAATATTGATGATGGTTGTCTTTGGATAAAGAAGAGAGAGAGAGAGAGAGATCCTGGTTGATGGTTGTCCCGTGTGTTTCACAACATGGATTAAATGCCTCTCATGGATCCTTATCTCTGGTGATGTGATCGCTGACTAATACATGCAGGTTTTGTTTTAACGACAACTATGTTTCCCAGCAAGTGGTATCAAAGCGTAGGTCACGAGTTCGATACAAAACCGACTCACGTTGGGGGGGATATTGTTGGACATTGGATAAACCAATGCTCCCCGTGTGTTTCACAACACAGAATAACTGCCTCTCATGGATCCTTATCTCTAGCGATGTGATTGTTGACTAACACCTGCGGGTTTTGGTTTAACGACAATCGTGATTCCCAACATAATGATACCCATTGTTTCTTATTCATTCAACATAGGTTCATCAAGAAAGTGGGCCTTTACTTGGTTTCCTTTTCCTCATTAATTTCCTTTCCTTTGTGGCCCTTCCACTTTGCTAGGGAAACCAAGAATGCCTTCTTTGTTGATGTGGAGTTCCTTTCCTCAATACAGTGGAATGAGCCTTCAAAACGCTTTTTGTTGAGAAGATGACCACCAAGTATATGCCCCTTTTCAAGAGATTCATATATTTAAACACATGATATATTTTACTTTTTCTCCTGTGTGCTCAAATATTGCATTTCCTCCACTCTATGATTGATTCATCCATTTTATGCATTTACTTGTTGAATGCTCACTAGAATTTCCTCTTACTTTGATCTTCAATCCATGGCCTTTCTTGTTTTTTTATTATGATGACTTTTAGCGTCCTTCATTTAGCTTTTTAACCCTCCTTTGTGACCTTCTTTGAGCTAAATAAAGTATCATGGGAGCTTCAATCAATGGCATACTTAACCACTTCTTTGACAAACATGCATGTTCAACAATGATGGAGCTCATAACTTTTAATTAGACTACCTAACTTGCTTGTTCATGTTGCATTATATCTCGCATTTCTCTTCAATTTTTCGACCACAAGCCATGTACTCATTGTTAAGCAATATCCATGAGCAATGATTTTTTGCTCAGTGGGATAATTAATTTCTACCTCTCATAGTCATCTTTTGCTTAGTGCTTGTCTTGATCCCCTTGCTTGGGTACCTAATAATTTGTACTCATAGCCTATGCTTCCTCACCCACTAAGCACACACTTTGGGTACTTGGTGAGTAAGGGCACTAAACACATAACCTTTGCTCCATGCCTTATACTTACCACTTTCCTCTATTACTCTTCCAACACTTTTTTGGGGCTCACACCTTTGTCTATGATTTACTTGAACCTAGGGGATTTCACCACAAATATGGGGGCAAATAACTCATTCATTTTTCTTTGTCATTAAGGATTTTAACATCACAAGAATTTGATACCACTCTAGGGTCCATTGTCAAAGGTCATTGGACATTCCTTTTTTTTTGTGTTGTTAATGGGGAAAATACCAATGGACAATGAATTTTGTTGAAATTGGGGCTTTAAAATGTAGGAGACAAATTCATGCACTAACACATCATCCTATTCAATAAATGGACCAACAATGCTTATTTCATCTCTACATTAATGTGCAATATATTGCATGTAAAGGAGTATCTCAACCACATATTTCATCCTATTGTGCATTTCATTGTAGAATGAAAAGATAATTATAGTTAAGTACAATATCACTAAGAAAAGAAAGGTGCATTATCAAGCAAATGGAATTAAAGAGAATAAATTTTCCCAAATGTAGACATAGTGAGCAAACTGGCTTTACTTGGTGAATGTGCTCAATGACAAGATGAAGCATTGTGCTTAGTGAAGATTAAGGCAAAGGCCTACACTTAGCATCGAGCATAAGAACTAGCGAAGAGTGTAGGGACAAGCAAAGTAACAAGTAAAGGACTTCGCACTCTATAAAGGAAATGGCCTGTTGACTATAGGTCGAGTTGCTTGATGTCTCTATGTTGGACCTTAAAGAAGACATATGAGGTGTTCATTTGGAGTTCCCCAAGCTTAGTTTATGAATCTCGAAAAAATGAATAACCTAACCACCACGTAGAGGAGAATGGATTGCCATGCAAGCGGAACAATAAACACGTTGTATTTGATAGTACTCTCACATAAGGAAATATAAGTTAAGACATTCAATTTATTCATTCATCACAGGTTAGAATAACCTAGTCCACTCACACTTCAAAAGAAAATAATGAGCTTATAGTTACACATATTAGCCACGATAGTGAAAAAGTAATTATATATATATATATAAAAGATGAATTAAACCATTACTAATCATATCACAACATAATGACATGTTAAATGTCCACACCATTATTTTTTCTTCATTTCTAACAACATTAAAAACTATAGTAAGATGACATTGCATTTTTTTAAGGACGTCACTTGTATTTCTCCGTTTCTAACAACATTACAAACCATAGTAAGATGACATTACATCTTTTTAGGAAGTCACTTGTATTTCTCTTCATTTCTAACAACAGTAGAAACTATAGTAAGATCACATTACACCAAATTTGTGAGTCCATAACCAAAAATTCCCATATACAACCACAACTTTATTCAACCTGCAATTCCAAATTCGTACACACCACTACTAATTTCAAGGAGAGTTGAAATTTGAATGAGTTCAATTTCACTTCTAAGTGAACCTACTCACAATGACCATCTAACCATGTGCTATCTCTTCCTACAATTTGTTGTACCTTAATAATCACTCTACGAACTTTCAATCAAGGTTGTTTAGTCAAATTTGTTTAATCAATTTCGGGAAGGAATTCGGAGGGAAAACACAATCCGGAAAAATAGGCATCCAGCACAACATATCTCATTGTACAGATGAGCATCATGGACATTCTCTGATCATTATGCAGATGAGCATAATTGACATTCTCATGCACTCCATATCTCATTGTGCAGATGAGCGTCATGGACATTCTCTGATCTGATCATTGTGCAGATGAGCATAGTCGACATTCTCACGTGGGTGGACGCCATCTACAAGAATAATGAACCGGCGGGATGGCTTTGAGAAGAAACGAAACTGGCTGGTCGAAGAACCGAGAGCTGATCGAACCCATGAGGCGAGAACATGATGCGTTCAGGACCAATTGTAGCCAGTTATTCGTGGGCATTGTGTATCATTTATAAGCAACTATTCGCTAGGATATTACATGTTAATGTTGATGCTTTAGTCACAGTTGTTCACATGATTCTGGCACAAGTAGGGGAAGGTTACATAGACAGATAGATTCAAAAAACCTTATAATTTTCATTTTTCCTCTCCCGTTGGTTCATCCATTACGGTGATAAAGACTGATTTGGTTCCAACCAGGCAGCCAGTATGAAAAGTACGACATTGACGAACAGAGGGAGAATCAGATCTTCGGCAGCGACGCCTTCGTGAGGCTTTATACCATTGTCAAGTCCGACACTGATGCTGCTAAGCAGGTTAGTAAACCCTCCATTTCTCCTGGCTCGGTCTTTAAAATGCCCGGAAAAAATGCTAAATTTTTTTGGCTTTTTTGGTACCAGAAAGTCGATGATGTCGCGAAGTAGGAGAACAGGGCAGTCGTCACGACCCTGAATGCTGAAATTCGACGCACTTAAGGCCAAATTGCATGAAGAGATTCCCAAGTTGCAGAAATTGGCTCAGAAAAAGGTCAGGATTAGCTATCCTCAATTTTATGCAAGTGCTTTTTAGGGCTTTCTCATGGTTTCATAGATTTTATTTTCAATTACTTGATTTTTTTGATGATTCAGCAGCATTTTCATTGTTGAATGTCGTAGTTATAGGCTGCTCAGTTTCGAGGCATTTTGGGACTTAGGATAAATGTGGTATTCCTTTATTTGAATTCCATTTTTTGGATGACTAGTGTTTTGCCAATCAGCAAGTGTCTTCAGCATGAACCTCGAATCTAGCTAGTTAGAAGCTAGACTAAATGGAGTTTTAATAGATCGTAATGATACACATTGTTTTGATTACAATATAGGAAATTTATTAAATCAAATGTGATAGAAATTAGTTGAATGTTTCCCCACAATTTCTAACACCTGTTTAGAATGAATCATCAGAGCAGAGATTAAGTATAACATTAGTAGAAATCTCCATAAACAATAAACACCACCACCCAAAAAGAATTTTCAGGGTGATGACTAGTTATCTGGTTCGGTTTTATAAGTCAGTCTAATACCCCAATGCTTAAATGAAATTCATACCAAGGTTCTGGTAGCCATAAGCAATGATCCTAAATTATCACACCAGTATTCAAAAAAATCCCCACAGAATCTCACTTCCAAACACTCTAGTTGTTTGGAAAATTCACCATAAAACAAAATCAGGAAACAACACCCGAATGAACTAACATGTTTCTTCTAGTGAAACTTTGATATTCAGCCATCTTATCTGAAGTGACACCCTGAGAAGAACCATCCACTTCATCAGATGAATTGCTGATGTTTGTTTCTTTGGATGAGTCAGATAATTATTGCTCTGATTGATCTCCAAAGCTACTCATTGGCTTTTGGGTTTCTCTGAATTCGGAACCATCTTGAATGGAAGGAATAACTGGGATACTAATCGATTGTTTTCAAGAGTGAGATCCAAAATTAGGATAGTCAGAGAAGAAGGTAGAATAGTACTCTGCTACAAGCAGCTCACGTAGTAATTGAATAACTATAGGATGTGAGAGACTGAACATCTCTGTCCCACTAATGGTGATCTTGCCGTGTTCTTCCAGTTCCACAAAGAACATCCAATGCACCATATGCATAATCTCTTTCAATGACATTTTCAAGGCTGTCATCTGGAACTACATGAAAAATAGGACCTGCACTTCCACAGTAAAGAATTCTACAGGTGTATGTAGTCCGTCCATCCTTTTCCACCATATTGGCATAGTTTCTTATAGATTTATAACCAATAGGGAATATGTGTCGGTCTGTATGAAATCCGACACGTTTATATTCAATTGTCCCAAGCTCCACAATGGTAAGAACTTTTTTTAGAGCAAGGTGAAGAATAGGCCTCCTATCTGGAGTTCGTGGAATGCTAGGACGAGAACACTCGGAACGTCTAGTCTCTGTGGAGATTTCCTTCTCCTTGTCATAAAAAATATGTCGCTTACGCCGAGCCTTGAGCTTACGAAGGCGACGATGCAGATGACTTCTGATAAATCTAAGGTGCTTCATGCAATCTTTAGGATCCGGGTGATTACCAGCCTCTGAAAAAGAATCAGAAAATCTGAACTTTAGTTTATTGTCTTCGAAGATAGCCTCCCAATTCCAAAAACCATGTGCCAATACACCCTTCACCAATTCCTTATCATGATGGCATGCTTTCCACCAAGATGGCATATTGTTTCTTTGATTCAGCTGCAAACCCAAATGCCCCCAATCTTCAAATGACCTTGACATTTTAGGGCGGCTTTATTAGGGTGGAATGAGTGTGTATTCTCAATCTTGTATTCTCGATCTTGGGCCAATGAATAAGATAGGGGCATGCATTTAAACTTAGTGTCTTACTCTTACTGGCCAAGTTGAACCTGCAATTATATAGCTCCACAAATTTTGAATTTTGAGCCATCGGAGCTGAGTGCTAAAACATAAATTCCTGCTATTAGGCACCAAGGCACCACATACTCACTGTGGCTTGGAAGTTCTGCAATTTGAAAATGATACTGGCATATTGGAAATTTCCACTTTCCACAGTACCAATTAAAAGTCCAATTGAGTAAGGAACAAATAAAATAAAAGAAAAAATATTTTGTTTTCCTAATCAACATAACTTCTTGTTGCTTTTGCTGCTAATGGGTTATAGACAGTTAAAATTTGACATTCTGAAAGCTGACATCTATAATACACCTCATTTCGTAGTTTGACCTATAGTTTCTATAAAGAACCTTTATTCATGTGCACGGTTGTTTACTGTAGGAGTATTGCCAACATAGCTGGCTGGAAGGGTGTTATATATATATAGACATTCCTTTAAATCCATCAAGTAACTCGTCATATCTAAGCAATTAAGTAAATTAGGTAGAATTTACAATGAAATAATGCTCTAAGAAGTAGAAATTAAGTACTTGCAATCCTTTTACCTTGCTGATGACCCACATCTGGTACAAACTGTAATTCTCTAGGGTCAATTTTCTCTTAGGGTTTCTATTATGTCTAGGTTTTTTCAATAAATTAGTGTTACACACTCATAAACAGTATATATGCATGAATAATATAAATATTAACAACAACAATACGATTCTTCTCAAAACCACAATAATAGGGTTGACTGCTCAATGAAACCATGTAATATGTTCACCAGTATAGATTTATTTACAATATCAGCAATTTAGGAAACCAGATCCAACTGCAATTATGATATGTCAATAAAAACTAGGTGAACTATATTAATCCAATATCTACTATGTTATTCTAGCTTTATGCATAGGAGTTTGATTGTACTGAAGTCTGAAGATAATCCACAGGCTTAGAGAATAGGAGCCCAACTGCCTTTCCTGTGGGTACCTGCAGCCCAGATGGGTAGCCTGAACAACTCTCTGTACAATATATAGTTATAGAATGACTGTCGGAATGGAGCAGTTGTCTATTATAGGGTGTGGTTTCCCTAATGTGGTTATCCACATCCCTCCTAGGCTGTTGCCTTCAAAACAATCTCAGACTAATTTCGGTCCTTTGTTTTTTTCTCATTGTACCTGGAATGAGCCTCAATTGCACCTTTGTTGTCCTCAAACAAACCCTAGAAGATTCACAAACCAAATTATTCTTAATGAGTAAGTGCCTTGCTATGTTGTTTAGGGTTTGTAACCTCAAGGAGGACTTCTCTTCCGCCTGATCTTCCCTTGACCAAACAAACTAGATAAAACTAGAGCTTGGATACACTGCGCAGCAATTAATAATAGCCAAGATATTGTAACACACCCCCTTACGTCCTGACCCAAAAGAGGTGGTTATTAGGTTGACCTGAATCTCTGGGTGTAGTTAAATCATCATAATCTATGCCTTCTTTTTTAGAGAAGCCTCGGGCAACAAATCTTGCCTTGTACTTTTCAGCACTTCCATCGGCTCCATGCTTGATCTTGAAGAGCCGTTTCGAGGTGACAACAGATTTGTCCTCTGGTCTCGGGACCACTTCCCAGAAATCATTCTTCATAATGGACTCATATTCTTCGTGCATAGAATCCTTCCAGACTTGATTCTTTATGACTTCTTCAAATGATCCAGGCTTAGATTGTACAATTGTACTCATGACTGCTAGGTACCCTTGGTACCTATTCGGCTTCTTGCTTTCACGGAATGCCCCCCTTGGGGAAATATGTCTCTCAGCATATTTGAGAGTGTCCCTAAGCCATGAAGGTCTCCTCTTATTTGAAGGATGTGGATCAATAGCATCCATTGGTCCTTCAACATCGAGCATAGGTTCATCCTTCAGCTCTTCCTGCTTCCCTGCTTCTTCTTCTTCTTTGTCTTCCTTTGAGCTAGGAATAATCCTAACTTTCTTGAGGGAAACATCCTAATCGAAGGTGACATCGTGGCATATCTCCACTTCTCTTTGACCAGGCACATAGATTCTATATGCCTTCGAAGTTTCACTGTAGCCCACAAACATTCCCTTCTTTCCAGAAGCATCCAACTTGCTTCTCTTTTCTTTCGGCACATGAAAATAAACAGGACTTCCAAAAACCCTAAAGTTGGAGGCATCAGGATTCTTACTAGAGAAGACTTCTTTGGGAGTCTTGAAGTCCAATGTGGAATGCGGGCATCTATTTTTAACATACACAATGGCACGGGCAACTTCCACAATGGTTCTATTCTTCCTTTCAACAAAACCATTTTGCTCAAGAGTATACATAGTTGGATCAGCCAATCCTCCAAGTGTCACACACACACCCCTCAAAGACAGCTCCAAAAAGGTCAACACTGGTCAACAGAAAAATTCAATGCATAAATTCAACGCTGCGGTCTAGGGTTGTGGTCAAAGGTCACCCTTCTCCTCGCTCTTTTTTCTCTCTAATGCTGCCTCAAGAGATTGGATTTTCTGCACAAGAATGGAGGTCAAACTCCAAGCTTTGACCCATGGTCAATGCTAGTCAACACACCAGCAAAGAGCCCTAAAAACAGTTCGCACTCCTTCCGCTTCAGATCCGCAGATGTGAGAGAGAGAGGCCTCCAAAGGCTGAATGAACCAATCAGATCACAAGAGGAAATGTGTGATGAGTTGATGATGAAATGGACATCATCTCTCTTCAATTTATATCCATCAATGAGGGTGTGTGACACATCTATTGGGCTTGTAAGCCTTCATTACAATGTTAGAAATATTTTCATTGATGA
>JAXQQM020062694.1:0-53708 GCA_034641835.2 Pinus albicaulis | reverse complement strand
CCCTAGTTTTATGTTTTTCTTTCAAGCTAGACATTTGAATTTTAATCCAAAGGGGAGTGGACCCTAATGGATAAGTATTGTGTGGATGTAATTAATTATTTAATTATAAAAAATAAATAAAATAATTATGTGCATATTGACCAAATGAGAATTATGAGATCACTTGTCCAATCCATGAGGTATGGAAAGAGAATAAGACTTTCCCCAAAAATATTTCAAAAAATCTTTGAAAGAATTTATTTCTAATTTATATTTTTAAGGAAAAATCTAGATTTCCCCAATGAGGTGGAGAGTAGTTGGGAAGAGGTAAAAAGCTGGAAAAGAAGAAAGCATCTTTAAAAATCCCAAAATAAGCGAAGCCTAGGCAAATGGGAATAAAAGCATCCTGTAATTCTAGACGTAGAATTAGAAACAGGCTTTGGGGAGCATAAGCTTAAATAAGCTACTCCAGAACAGATTGTGGGTTGGTCTGTTCTGGGAGAGGATCTCAGCTCGGGGGTGAGTTTTGTGGATAAAAGAACTCTAAGGTTGGGAGGACTGGTCATCACAGAAGTGTTATGCATACAAAATTTATAAATAATTAAATTAGATGATGTTAGCAATGCTGAAAAGTTCTATAGTGATTATGTTGAGTAGCTGTTGTGTTATGAAATTCCATACTTTTAACAGAATTAAATAGAAGAGGTAATTCTTCTACATTTCTGTATGGTAGTAGGAACAAATCCAGGGAACACTGTCAGCCAGAATCTCTAAACCATGGGGTGGTTTAAATCTGGAGAGAGTATAAATGATTCCCTAGAATAGTTATAGTGTAACTTTGATCTGCTTCTACAATAAACAGTACATAAGCAGAAAAAAAAAAAAAAAAAAAAAAAAAAAAAAAAAAAACCAGATTCATGTATTAATAACTGGTGGGTGTGGTAATGTTATACCTTACACATGTAGATACATGCAAATGAAAATTTAGTACAGGCTCCAGAGAGGAGTTGGTTTAATTGCACTATAAATTAAACCTGGAAAGAATTATGTTTTGTGATATAAACATGAATTATGATATTAAGGATAACCTCTACTTATAATAGGTTCAGTTGGAATAATCAACAGGAAAATACATATAAGAAATTTAAGATAGATTTCATACAAAACTCATAAGTTGCTTGGAATAAAAGAGATACACGAACAAAGCATTATTAAATTCTGGTTAGAGGTGCTTACTAGAAACTAGAAGTATTGACTATCTTATACCAATTATTTAAAAAAAAAAAAACTCCAGAGCCTCATAGTGCTGGTATAAGGTAAATAAATGTGACAAACATACACTGAGATATAAAAAGAAATTTAAACAGGTGTAAGTATAATTGATTTCAGTATACAGATAGCACCTAAATGGCGATGAAAATGTAAATAAATTTTACAGTGTATATGAGTAGGCCATGAAGGCAGACTGTATGGTATTAAATAATTAAAAATTCCTCTAGAGATATGCACATACACACACACACACACACACATATATATATATTACCAAAGTCTGCAAATTAAAATTTAAAATTAAATGTTAACAGGTATATTTTATATCTTTATTGTGGATAAAAGACTGAAAGTAAGATGCTTGACAAATTCATAACTAGTAAATCAATCTATTTTCATACCTAGCATTTCATCATTTTATAGACTGATATGCAAATTTGATGCACAAAAAGCTATTTACTTGACATAAATGCATTTTCTAAATAACTATAAATTTGGTAGTAAATGAAGGAAATTTTAATTGATTGGATATTTTGAAAAAAAATATATTAACCATACAACATTCTACTTGTCGAATAAATTCGACAAAATTGACATAATTCCACTTACTGGTTTATATACTCTATACTGAGTCACGATCATGCGTGAAACTAATAGAATCAATTAAATCCAACCCAGGTTTGTACATTCACGTAGGTATGAAATAAATAAAAATAGCAGAACATATATATATATATATATATATATATATATATATATATATATATATATATATATATATATATCGACCGCTATGAAAATATATATACATCTATGAGTTAACAAAAATCTCAGCTAATACCACATAAATCAAATCGTATAGCAGAGAATAGAAAGAAACTAGAACATCCAATCAAACATGGTTCCGTGAGCGAATTAAATATTAAATAGTTTGAGTCAAAACTCTATTATGGGGAATGAGAAAGTTAATATATGTTCTCATTACATAATAAAATAGGATAGACGAGTAGGCTATCCCTCATAACAATAGCAGACAAATTCAAGCAACATCATATCTTCAGAGTCGACAGTTGGAGAGCAATATTTTACCAACCTGTAAAGGAAGAATGTAACCCTGAATCAATACAGAAATACAAATCGAGCTATAATCCATAGCTAATGATAGTTTGATGGAAGAACTATGTTACCTTCAATCAAAGTAATTATGAATTTAATTAATAGAGGGAAATGTCAAACTCAAAACGTAGCCATAAGTCCAAACAAAAAAAAAACTCAGCGTAATGATGTTGCATATGGGTCGAATGGTGATACTTACCATTCAGGACTTATGACGCCGAGACGAAATGAACCAAGGCAATCATTCTAACCGAGACAAAACGAAAAATAAGTTAAGTTCTGTGGATTTCAACGAGTCAATACCCTCTGTTCCAGAATTAAAAAGGTCGAACTATGCAAACGATACCTATAAATTCATAATGTTCCCTAAAAGTCACATAAATATCTGCGAGGAAGAAAATAAAAATTAAAAGGGCATGGCGGTTGTAATTAACCAAAAATTGCTATGCATTATTGTCCAGAACGAATTTTGTTTCCACCTACGAGGTAGGGGAAGGACGCTCAGGGAAATTTGAAGCAGAAGACAACTCCAAATTCATAGATAACATAAACAAAATTATGAAGAGAAACCATGGAGTTACCTGGTTGATGAAAACGCTTTTCGTCCAAGTAAAAAACGGTGGAATTCATTTGGATAGCACCTCACCGCCGGAGTTCGAGCCAAGAAACAATTCCTGGAAGGCAAAAGACCTCAGAGAAGAATGAACAAGAAATTCAAAGAGGTTTAATAGAAAACATAGGTGATAAACCCTAAACGTCTCAGATGCTACACTTGTCAACCATCGGGCAATCGTCACAAGGATCGACAATGAAAATTCATAAGTCAGAAACCCTAAATCTGATCGCATGATGGAGTACACATATAGATAAGAAAATTTACTCAAGGCACGAGGACGTCTTGTCTGAGATTAAACACAAGCTATCTTGTGAGGCTCAAGGAGAAGTATCCTCCATTGCATCAATGCTACACGTACCGTGTGGATTTGGCATGGTACACAAAAACATTCGGAATTAATGATACCAACAGTATCATTGAGCCAATGATAAAGCCAAACGGAAGTTAATTTTTGGTAATGGAACGACGTTATATGTCAAGTCCATGAGATGAATAACCAAATTAAAACATTTTAACAATAATGCTATGTATGACGTGGAATGGTCTTAGTGCCATGAAACCATTTACAAGGATCTTCAATTTCAACGTAAGATCGTATATGTATAGGTTGACATATGAGTGGATAGCTTAAAAGTGGGAGTTTAGTAAGTGTAATCATGGGATACATGTTTATGTTATCAAAGTGAGTAAATGAAGTATGAGGTATAAGGCTTGAAGTTTAATGATTGCATAATACTAAATAGTGGCTAGGTATATATGGATATATATATAGATGGGAAAGTATGTTGGTGGAACTATGATCTAGAAAAAAATTTGGTGGTAGAATACACATTACAGTTAAGAAGATATGGTTTTTGGGACTTACAAAACAATATCAATTAAAACCTTGTATAAAAAAAAACAAGGTGGTGTTATATATATAGTTATATGTATATACTTAACATTTGAAAAAAAAAAATTGGAATGAGGAGGTGTGACTGGCTGCCACTATTTCCCAACTAAAGAAAACTTGTCCAAGTTTCTTGCTTTTATGAGAAAAAATTGCATTAAAAATGTTGTTGATGTTGAGGTATATATAGTATAAATATTTTATAGTCTAATTTAGTTTATATTCTAGTGTTCATCGACTTTCAGGTCTTATACATTGCATTGTATCCTCTCTTTTTTTGTTGTCAGAAAAGGAACTCCGTATTAATGGTAAGATGCAAGGATTGAAGAAAGAGGAGAACAAATAACACTAGAGCAACAAAATGAAAATTAAAGAGAGAGAAGAGAATTGGTCTAGTGCTACCCATAGAGCCAATATCTTGCACAAGGCACAAATATAGAATGATGATCAACTCTTCAAAGTTGGTAAATTCACTTGCAATTCCTTGAATTAATCCAACTAATACTAATTTGGAAACTCATATTGCTATACTTTAAATTTTATATAATATAATTTATGTGGTTGGAATTATTTATAGTTGCACTGGATATTACATAGTATTGTAATTAACATACGTAACTTTATGTTTTCATATTAGATGAACATGTACATTGTATGGAATTTTTATTAAATTTAGTTGCAAAATCATAATAATTAATTTATGTTCATTAATAATGAACATATAAAATCCATATAACATTACTAAATTAGTAGCTATGTTTATTAATGATGAACACAAATAAAATGAATATACTACTAAATTAGTTGCTTATAACGATTGTTAATGAAAGAAAATGAAATGAATATAAACTACTAAAGTAGTAATTTATATAATGAATATGAAATTACCAAGAAAAATAAATGACTACTGCAAACGATAAATTTGTGATTACAAATGACGATTAAATTGTGCATATATATGACTATTAGTAGTTAATTTACAATAGCCTATAACACGACCAAAATTTACTCATATTTCTTTGGTCATTAATTGGTTTCAAACGATGACTAAAATTTTCATATATATGACTATTAGTATCTAATTTACAATATCTTATAGCACGACCAATATTTTGGTCATATTTATTTGGTCATTAATTATTTTTATCTGGTGATCATTTGATAATATATTTTGTTGTATAATTTGTCAGTAATTGCGACAATAAATGACGAAATCAATGACTAAATTAATGACCAAATATACTGCTAGACAATAAAATCAATGACCAAATCAATAATCAAATTAATGATTAAATAGATGACCAAATCAATGACTAAATTAGTGACCAAATAAATGACTACAATGACCTAATTAATGACTAAGTTAATGAACAAATATACTACTAGACAACAAAATTGAGATAACCAATTAATGGCTAAGCTAAAAATGACTAAAAGTTGTTTGTGTTATAAGATACTGTAAATTATCTACTATTGGTCACCGGCCGAAAAATAGTCATTTATATGCAAATTTTAATGATTTTTTCAGTAACTAATTAGCCCTCATTTACTAGTGATTGTACCATCTACATGAACTAATGGTTGGAATATGAAGGGAAATCACTAATTTGGAATTTTTATCAATGCAGTATTTTGGAGCTTTCCTTAAATGATTGGATTCAAAAAACTTGAAATTATATACTTGGGTATGATCCTAGGTTAAATATAATGGTTAGAGGGCAGTTGAAATTTATCTATAGGTCTATGAAATATGAAAAAACCAAATGGTTGGAGCTTGGTTATATTTATCTTCATCTCTTTCTCTATAGTAATTGAGTACTTTTTTTAATCCTAGATTAAACAAACTAGTTGGATTAAGATTATAGAATTACTTATTGAAATGTGGTTGAGTAAATCACCCTATAGAGGTTATAACAATCTAAAGAAAAATTGTGTAGGTGTGACAATTTTTCAAAATCAATGTAATCATAAGGGTTGATACATTTATATTTGAATTTGATTTATCAGAGGCAGCTTCTAAGTTTTCGAGATAATCATTGAGGGAAAAATATATACCTAAGTTTTGTAATACATGCACATTCAATTTATATGTGTCACTACCATACTTATAGCTATTTTTTATTATAGTACTATGCTCATTCTTTATTTTCAAAAATTTGGTCATAGAGGGAGGCTAAGAGGAAGGAAATGGGAATTTGGATTTTTTTTCAAAGAAAAATGGTTAATGGAGAACTAGGAACCTCCCCATATACATGCAGCATCTTGCAAGCCACATATATAAAAAGCTCATAGTTTAGCCTAGGAATGAGACATTCCAGAAACTCTGGGGTCGAGATCCCAAAATCCAACAAGAAATTTATTCTTCCAATTTTACTATGACAGACCATGGTGCCCCATCGTGGCATTTGAAATTGGGTGGAGGTGATAACATCCTAGTGAGACAAACACCTCGTCATCCCATAAGAGGAAATTTTTTATGCAGTTTTTACCATAACATAAATTTTAACTTGAGGGATAAGGACTAAGCTATAATGTAACACTTTTTAAAATTTATATAGTAAAATGGATCTTAATCTATAGCTACTAGTTATATGTTATATATTTTTATGTGATGTGTATATTATGATTTTATGTTATTTTAAAAATTAAGTCAATATTTAAATGTTTACATGCATTTAACAACACTAAAATATCTCTCCCATTATGGGCTCTATACTAATTATAACCTTTTAATATAAGCTTTGGAAGAAAATTGGTGCAACAATTTGGTGCTCATACCTATTAGAGTGAAAATTCTAATGTCCAACCTTTATAGGAATGTCTCCCAATACTTGGCATCGTACACAACCCGTTCAACATGGTTTGGTTTAAATCAATTCCAGAATTCTCATCCTATTCTAGCTACACCTCTACTTCCTACATCCCAACCTACACCTCAATCTTGCCAAATTGGATATCAAGTAATTCAAACTAACCAGGATGAACCTCAAATGCAACATGTTACACCAATATCTTGGAAGTCTCAAATATCAGTTACCCAACATCTTCAATTTTCCTTACAATACCCACTTCTTTTTCAGTATACACATCAAATGCAAGTGCAAAAACCTGTACATGGTATGACACATACACAAAATAGTCGACATAATTTAGGGATGTTTTAAAATCCCTATGGGAAATTGTACCAAGGTATCCCGCAAGCACTTGCTGGTAAAAATAATATGAAACAAATGTCTTATCAATGTCAAAAAATTCAAACACTTCCATTAAAATATTATCAAGGTTATACTTATCCTGTATATCCTAATTATACATATCCTGGCCATGAAAATCCGTCATACCTGGGAATGAAAATACCTATGGCCCAACTTATTCCACCATACCCAGGGTATCCTCCACCACAAGTTAACATTCATCCTCAAGGTAAACCTTTGCAGGAATAATTTAATAAAAGGTTTTCATTTCTTGAAACTCATGAGCTTCCATATTTAACCCAACTTACAAATGATCCCATTTGGCACTCTCCTTGGTGGTTGGTGATTCCTACGAAATTACTGAGTGACATCCCCAAATTCAATCATAATCCTAGAGAAGACCTGTCTACTCATGATTTGACATATCATTTATGGTGTTCAGTGAACTCTTTAAATGATGATTCTATCCATTTACAGTTTTTACAAAGAACTCTGACTTTTATGGAAGCTAAGTGGTATATCAAATTGCCACACGATTCTTTCAACAACTTCAATGCCTTATAAAATACATTTCTAACTAATTTTCAGTTGTTGATTCATTATGAAACAAGAAATAAACTTTTTACTTATTTCAAACAATCTGACTCCACCTATATATCAAATCATATTCATGAGTGGAAACGTTGACGTCGATTATTTAAAACTTACGTTCATTATTAGTTATTGGTTGAATGCTTCATAAAATATTTGTTAGTGCCCATAACTCAAGATGTTGCTAAGGGAAGATTCGTTACTAAAGAGAAATTAATTGTTCGTGCCTAATATCTTTATCTTGTTTATACACAATCTGGAATTCTCTACGACAAAATAAAAAATGCTCTTAGACCTCAGCATGTTGTCCTACCACTTCCTACTAAATAATCACATGTAATTGATGGTGTTATTGGTTCTGCTAGCCAACAAACATTGAGTAAACTATTTGTTTCATATCCTGCTACGACTACTCAAAACCCATCTCCTACTACTACACCTACTTCCTAGATTAACGTTCTCTAATTTATGAAATGAAAATCACAACAACCCAAAAGTAAGAATAAAGGAATAGTAAATAATAAGAAATATAAATATTCGTAGGATAAACAAAATAATGAGTCTCTTGAATACAAACATAAACCTCATTATCCTTTCTTAATTGGAATTGAGGAAAATTTAACCTAGGAATGTCCAGATTGAACATAAGCTAAGCAATTCCTCAAGTGGTCACCAGCCACACCTATTGTGTTAACATATCCCTTTCCTAATCAGGAGAAAAACATGGTTTCATAGGATCTAGCTTCCTCTTCCTCAAATTATAATTTTATCTTACCAAAAAATTAAATAATGGTGGCTATGAAAACTAAATATTACAGTAATCTAAATCCCTTTTTTGGTAAGGCTATTGATCAAACTGTCAGTTCTACCTCAGCTACTTTGCATCCTTCTCCAAATGTGGTTCTAACTGAATTAACTATTAAACCACCCAAGGGAATTATTTAGAAATCAACATTTAATCCTCATGCGAGAGTTTCACATAACTAAAATATAGTATAAGACCTAGCTCGATCCCTTTATGTTAGTTGAACTCTCGAGGTTTTGTGGAATTGTTGTGCCCCTAAGATATATGCCACAATTGGAGACATATATCCTTTACATTTTAATATTTTTTTCTTTAATCATGAAAATAATACACCCAAAATTCCACCACAACTCATGTTTATGATCAAGGTTGTTGTTTGAAGTAATACTATCCATCAAATAATTGTGGAAAAAGTTTCTTCGACCTATATCATGTCACTTTCATGTTAGAATTCTATTAGTTCTCCTTCACTTAATCCACCACCAACCACTCTCAAACCCCTTGATGGAAGCAGATTCAAGCCTTACCTAATTTTGAATACGTTGCAACTAGAACTAACTAGAAAACCAATTTCATTATGAGTTGAATTTGTATATGAACCATTGGATTAGAGACCTTTTACTAGAACGCACAAGAATTTATACATTGGACGATGTTGTGTTGACCTACTTTGGGATGATGTTTTTCCTCACTAAGGGGGCATAGTGGCCATCTATCAGCTTACCTTTTATGCCAATAATTCTGAGACTACTCGAAGCATCCCTTTTGTGGGAGAATCCCCACCAGCTTACCAACCTGTCAGTGTAGGATTACTTAAATATTCATCTTTGATGGGAACTCTTTCCCTCCCTACTCCTGACACTCTAAATATAATTTCCTTCATTAATATTTTTTATTCTTGTTCTATTCCATATTATCCTTGTATATTTCCATATTCCTTTAATGTTGATACATTTGGTGATCACATGTCGCTTAGTACTGTTGAGCTCGAATATGAAGCTATATATTCATCTTGTTAAACACATTCTACTTTCTCCTCCTCGATAGATTGGGTCAATCATTCATGAGCTTGTTGTTCATCTTCAAGTCCTTTCTCTAGTACATTCTCTACTAAATTAAGCACCATAGAAATCGTGATGTTAGATGATGTGTCAAGTGATGATAGTCATCATTGTTTTTCGTTACATGAGACCTTTGTGGATAATATTAGAGATATTTATCCACCCAATATCATTGATATATCTACGTATTATCTATCAATTTACAACATTGATTCAAGGAAGCATTTATCAAATATTGAAGAGATTGTTCCTCTTTCTATTTTTATTAAACTCAAAAATTTTGAAAATGTATATATTGGTGAATCTTGTTATCTCGATGAGGTTAACATATATAAAGCCTTTTTCTATGAATTTTGAGATGTTTCTACCTGGACATATGAATGGATTCCAGGTATTGATCCCAATATAATTTTACATGAAATCAAA
This sequence comes from Pinus albicaulis, assembly GCA_034641835.2. Classification (NCBI taxonomy): domain Eukaryota; kingdom Viridiplantae; phylum Streptophyta; class Pinopsida; order Pinales; family Pinaceae; genus Pinus; species Pinus albicaulis. The sequence continues at coordinate 43,759 of JAXQQM020062694.1, read as the reverse complement.
ACATCTATATGCTAAGCCATTTCGACAAAGCTTATGTCCATTTCATCCTAAAAAATTTATTGTTATTAAAGTGGAGGTTGAAAAACTTATTTCGGTTGGTTTCATTTACCTAGTTCCTCTTATTTATTGGGTTTCGAACATTGTTCATGTCATGAAAAAACAAGGTATGATTCATCCTTCTATCGATTATCGAGATATTAATCGTGCTTGTCCTAATGAAAATTATCTGACTCCATTTATCGACTAGATTGTTGAAGATTGTACCAGAAGGTATTTTTTTCATTTATGGATGATTTTTTGGATACAACCAAATAAAAATACTCCCATCAGAATAGCATAAAACTTCATTTATTTCTCAATGGGGCATGTTTTCCTATCGTAATCTCCCTTTCGATTTGAAAAATGTTGGTGCAGCTTTTCATAGGGCTATGAACTATTCCTTCCATGATATTAAGCACATTGTAAAACCGTATTTCGACAACTTCACTAACCATTCAAAACATCACGAGGATCATCCAATTCATCTCAAGGATATTTTCTTATGTTGTCCTTATTATAATATCAGGTTAAATCCATAAAAAATTGTGTGTTGAGGTCAATCTGGTAGACTTATTCGCTTCATTATATCAAAAAATGGTATTTGTATTGATTTGGTTAAAGTGCAGGAGATCCTTGATTTGCATGCACCTTCCTCACTTGAAGAAAGGGGTTCCCTTCAATTGGGATGATACTTCCTTTTGGATTCTTGTAAATGTACTTCAAAACGATGTTTCCTTACGATTCTATGATTTCAAGTTTCCACTAAAGGCTATTTATATACCTATCCACAAACCAAGAAATATATTCCAGCAAGTCCGAGCCTCTTTAATGTTATAATTCTGATTTACTGAAGTCCGAGATTTTTCTCTGTCCCAAAGTCTGCACCAAGTCCGGGTTGATTTGTTCCCAATGATTTCACAAGATGTGGATTTCATTCTTCTATTTTTTGAGCTCCGTATTAATATATGATAGTGTATAAATATGTGGATTCTAAAGTTGACTTTTCTGAATTAGTGGATCTGACAAGTGCATACGTAGTTTTTATATTCTAGTGATTTTTTAATAGAGGGTAGTGGAATAGTAAGTTAGGGAAGGAATAATAGATTTTCATGAATACATTTTTTTGTTTTTTGTTTCACATACAAATTTTGGTACTTTTAATAATTTATTTTTAACGAATTATTAAATTATGGAAATTATAATATCTTTTTTATAAATATTTTTTAAGTTTTTTGAACTTAGGATTATGGTTTGCTGAAATAGCTAGGGTTTAGGAAAAACATGTTGTTTTTAATAATTTTAGGGTTTCATTATTAAATTAGATATTGTTAGGAATGGGATTAATATTAGGATTTCATTAGGCTAGGGAATCTTGAAACTAGGGCTTTAGGGAATATTCATCATCTTCATGCTTAGGGAATTCTCTTATGGTTTTCATGAGGTTAGGGTTACTCATGTATCACAAGAATATTTTCGATCTCAACAATGCCATATTGACATCAATGACAACCTTGACCAACAAAACTAATGTAAAAACCTATATTAACAATTGCAGTATCCTTGTGGCTTTACTCATTGCAAAGTGGTGTCAAATCTTCCTTCTCTGGAACTACCACACCTATAAGCCCACCTTTCATCGCATTCCTCCAAGTGTGCACTCGACCACCATCTGTAATTCCATCACATATAATAGCCCTAATTGATAGCTCCATTTGGTACATCATGAGTTCATTGATGAACATATCCATCACTAGTTAAAGCAATGAAGTATTTTAGTGGGAGTGAAAATATTAAAATATTATAAGAATCGCTACACTCAATATAAATGAGTATCCATCCTTTCTCTAGAAATAGTTTGCACAAATCCACACTTAACTTTCTAAAATGTATTTTTTTGCACTCATGTACGTGGACATGAATACAGAGTAGAATGAGAAAGAGTGGATTCACTAATTCATTATATGATCCAATGTCTCATTGAGTCATTAAATAGTAGGATAAGAGCAGTACGTTGTATATCTCCCAAATATGAAACTAAAAACAACCACATTTAATACTATATTAAATGCCTCATAACTGCGCCTTCTATTTGGCAGCTTTAGCAGCTCAATTTCACAAATTTTCAAGGTGGTGACTAGTTAAAATTTGTATGACAGCTATCAATGTTCTTCTTTATTCTCTACTACATGTTGGCTTCTCTTTTGGCTGCTTAATCACTTTGATTCAACAACTCTACCATGAATAGAAGTTATACGTTTTGACATCTCCGTTGGAAGCTACCCACTCACTCAAAAAATATTTAACCTGGTTCTTTGGTTATTTAATAGATAATATCTACCCATGTGATGACAAGATTCACAAAAGGAAAACCTAAAAGGTTCCTACAATTAGTGTATTTTCATGAGTCGAGAAATTGACTTGATATAATAAATTCTATGATTCTTTTTCCGGACTTCTGCAATATTTTTTTGGTTTTTTCCTTGTGCTATTAATTCACACAATTCTCACAGTTTTATTACGTACATATACATAGTCCCTTTGACTCATTCCAAGATGTCTTGCCTTTGTTATATTTTGTCGAATTTGAGCTGTTATATCCGCCCCTCAATGCGTTCACTAGGCATATCATTCCCTTGGCATTAAAAATGGCATGGAAAAAATCAGAAGCCATATTTCATTAGATCGCATAAAGAAGAAATATGAATTGAAACAAATCCTTCAATCTATAAAAGGATTTCAACCAATCCATTCAAAAGAAACCTACTCTATATTGTAAACAAACCGATAAACAATTCCAAGAGGCATAGGATTCTGAGAAATTATTCTTTGTCAATATTCTGAGCATATTTAAACGTTTCTATACCTTATCTAAATGGCTCGATCCCACATTTGAAGTTACACTATACTCTTTAAATTCTGGAGCATAGAAGCATGTATTACCCACTACAATTTATCATTAAAAATTTCAATATCATCCTCTTTTTGCAAATCGTGGCAGTGAGTTAATAGTTAAATAGGGTACATGCTCCACATTCTACATGTAGCTATGTCAAAATTACAAATTCATTCAAAATTCAGCCAAGAATGTGCAAAATTTGGTCTAAAACAATCTTTGCATCCTTTAGACACTGTAAGAAAATTTGAAATTATACATGTAGCAAATGTCAAAATCAAAATGCCTCCAAAATTGAACCAAGAATGTGAAAAAGGAAGTATAAAACGATCCTTGCACCCTTTAGAGACTGTAAGAAGAAATTTTATTTGCAAGTATCTCACAATAGATAAAAGGATCTGCATGTTGCCTACAAACGCATGTAAGGAATCTTGTTGTCATTTCTTCATAAAAAGAGGAGATCAATTTAAAATTAATCAATACAATATACAAATTAATATCATTTACAAATTTTTACATTAGCCATAAGTTGATAAGGGTGGTTTACAAAATTAATAATCCACATATAGAAGTCTTAATAGAATTGTAACCAAATTTAATTGTAGTTGAATATTCAAGAATGCCCTTCTATTCTTGATTCGTTGTTATATTTCACTAGTTTCTTCCTTGGTCTCATTCGACCTATGGTTTTCTTCTTAACAACTATTATCAAGTATACTACTACCCATAGTACTTTTGTTGCAGTACTGATACCCGCAATAGAATGAATATCCATGTTACATAAACCCATAGTAAATAGAAAACAAAGTTTCAGTGAAGCAAACATATTTCGTGTCTACTACCCCAAAAAGATAATGGTAATAAAAAATCTCTTAGTATCTACACTTCCTTCAGAGAGTATAACAAGAAGTATAAAAACATTAAAAATATAAGTCAATAAAAATACAAAACCAATAAATATAATACATAGAGCGTGCTTTGCAGAAACCAAGGTACAAACCTAGACAATATCTTTGTGGCTTTCCTCATGGCCAAGTGGTGTCAAAGCTTCCTTCTCTGGAACTGCCATTCCTATAAGCCCACCATTCATCACATTCCTCCAATTATGCATTTGACCACCATATGTAGTTCTAGCACACATAATAGCCCCAATACATACCTGCCTCAACTTATCACCATGTAGAATGCAAGGACCATGTCCATACAATGGGGTGGCTTGCACATTATATAATCCAACCACAATATTTGGTACAACATGAGTCCACTGCTGAACATCTCCATCACCAGTTAAAGAAATGAATCCTTTTGGTGGGAGTGAAAATATTAAAATATTATAAGGATCAATGCACTCAACTTAAATGAGTGTCCATCCTTTCACTAGAAATAGACTCCACAAATCCACACTTGTATTTCTAAAATATATTTTTTTTGCACACATGTACTTATTAAATGCCTCATAAGTACATCTTCTATTTCGCAGCTTTGGCAGCTCAATTTCACAAATTTTCTAGATGGTGACTAGTTAAAATTTGTATGAGAGCTATCAATGCTCTTCTTTATCCTTTGTTATAGGTTGTCTTCTCTTTTGGTGGCTAAATAAGTTTGATTCAACGACTATACCATGAACAAAAGCTTCTCTTTTTAAAAAATTATCTTTTGAATAAAGACATAAAGGGTTGTAAGGCACTGTATCTTACAGTATTTTGATGTATCTAGCTTGCCAAGAACTCTGAGTTCTTTCAAAGTAATTTTTAGCCATCGTTTCAGTGCATCTCCTAGTCATGACTCGGCTTTCAAAGTAAAAAAGCCACTAGCAGTGACAAGGAAAGGACATTGATCCATCCTTCTATTCTTAAGAGTAGGAATAGTGTTATTTCAATTTTCAACAATGCCAATCAAGGTCAACAAAAAGAATATGTTGCAAGAGGTAACATATACCTTAGTGATTCTATTATACTCATATATTCAAAATTTGAAGCATTTATTGGTACAAGATCTAACAACTATGATGAAATAAAGGCACTATTTTTTTTTTTAAAAGTAGTAATAGAGGAGAGGTGATTGAATTCTAGGTCTTTTGGGATTCCTTGGTTATCAATTGGTTCAGTGGTAGCTTTAGGATGGAAGAATAGTTTTCACAACCAATTTTAGAGTAGTTGAAGACAATCAAGGCACAATTCTTGAAGATATCATTCCATTATATTTACAAGTAAATTAAGGCAGAGGCTAATGGGCTCTTTAAATAGGGCTTGTTGATGACACAAAACTATGGTTTAGCATGGGAAATTAGGTATGGTGTAAGCCTTTGGAATAGTTCATTGCAGAAACCACCCGTATAACTACAAAATTTACACCATATGAAAACAATAAACACTATTCATGGAAAAATGATTTCCTATTTTATTATTAAAATAATCCATTATATCTATATATTGTTCATAACATCAAAATTTTAATATGGGAGTGAAAAAAAATCTTGCACAAAGAAATAATTAGATCATACTAGCAAGACAAGAACCTTCAAATTATTTATGACACCATTCTGCAAACATGCAGATAGTGGGAATTTAACACATGCCTCAATCTTGACAGAATATAAAATTTTGAATGATTAGTTTCTTGTAAATGTAATCCACAACATTCTATAATGTGATATGTTTATGCACAATTTTCTCAAGCTCCACATCAGATAAGGTTTTAGAACTAAGGAAAATATTTATGATGTTACTTGTTTACATATTTGAGAAAGCCTCAAGGGTTGCAGTCAAAATATGGAAATTATGTTTCATGGTGGAATGTGAAACATGCTTGGATTTGTATAGTCCTTCAATGCTCGTTTAGGAACTAGGTAAGTGTGAATGAATAAAAGTTGTTTTTTTTTTCCACTTTTCTACGATGGATTTCCATTCCCTCCATGTTATCAAAGGAAAGGCAAAACTTGATTAGACTAAGGGACAACATATTCCATTGCCAAACTTTGACCTTACAGGGAAGTGCACTACACGTGTTTGATACTTCCAAAAATTTTTAGGGGATGTAAATATAAAAGTCAATGTTGTTGGATACACTGGTGTTGGTTAGTTTTAGAAAATTTCTCTTTGTCAAATATGTTATTTTCATGAATAAATTTTCCTACTAGGTGGATAAATACTTGGCATGCCTAAGACATAATGGTGTTATTTCTTGTCTTTATTTTTGATTTATTAGTATTCCACCACTAATAACTTCATTAGGTAGTTGTTAGTTTAGTAGTATATTACAATAGTGACTTCTTAAAGGAATATGATTTCAGTTTGTTTGAATGTCGTAAACTGGAAGGAAATTTAGCATTGAATTAGAAAAATGGAATATATTATGAAAAATATGTTTTCTAATAAAATATAGGCCTATTTCTTGATCATTAAAAAAAAAACAACCATGACAATAAGAAATGATTATGGACACGATGAATTACAAAAATCTCCAGCTTAAAAACATGTTAGCATATTCAGTTTTTTCTGCATCAAAGAAAAATGAATGAGTAACATTAAGTTTTCATTCAATATTTATAGAATTATTTCATATATTCTAAATGGAAATTTCATGTGCTAATTTCGCTCAATTAATTATAGCGAAAATAAGTGGCATACATAATTTGTTGCCTTATGGGAATTGGATTCCCTTTTCCCCCTAGAATAGTATGTTGATAATTGATGTTTACTATTTTGAAGCTATATTCCTGGTTAGTATTGCAATTTACAAAGTCTTGTCTTATTCTTTTTTATTTTCCTGCTATAATCTTATGTCAACAATGCTTTTCTCTACCTATTAGATTTCTAGTCACCAATTTTATTGTTGAAGTGTCATTGTTTCTTTGAGATAACTAGAGGAAGCGATATAACTACAAAAGTGGAGCATGAGACATTCTTAGTAGAAATTGCTAGCTCTATTTTGTTTATTTGTGATATTTTATTTGCTTTGTTTATACAGGTCATCAGGCCACATAGCGGCCACTATTTCCCAACTGAAGAAAACTTGTTCAAGTTTCATGCTTTTATGGGGAAAATTTGCATTAAAAATATTGTTGATATTCAGGTGTATATCGTATAAATATTTTATAGTCTAATTTAGTTTATATTCTACTGTTCATCAACTTTCATGTATTATACATTGCATTTTATCCACTCTTTTTTTGGTTTTCAGAAAAGGAACTTAGTATTGATGGTAGGAAGCAAGGATTGAAGAAAGAGGAGAACAAATAACACTAGAGAGACAAAATGAAAATTAAAGAGAGAGAAGATAATTGGTCTAGTGGTACCCATACAGACAATATCTTGCATAAGACACATATAGAGACTAATGATCAAGTCTTCAGAGTTTTTGAATTCACTTGCAATGCCTTGGAAAAACAATTAGAGTTGGTGAATTCACTTGCAATGCCTCAGCAAGACAATGATAATGTTTGAAGTAATGAAACATTATTTCATGTGTAAATTATAATCCAAATAATATTAAGTTGGAAACTCATATTGTAATACTTGAGATTTTATATAATATAATTTATGTGGTTGGAATTATTTATTTTTGCACTAGATATTACATAGTATTGTAATTAACATATGTAACTTTATGTTTTCATATTAGATGAACATGTACATTGTATGAAATTTTTATTAAATCTAGTTGCAAAATCATAATAATTAATTTATGTTCATTAATAATGAACACATAAAATCCATCTAAAACTACTAAATGAATATCTTATGTTTATTAATGATGAACAAAAATAAAATGAATATACTACTAAATTATTTTCTATAACGATTGTTAATAAAATTAAATGAAATGAATATAAACTACTAAAGTAGTAATTTATATAATAAATATGAAATTACCAAGAAAAATAAATGACTACTTGAAAGGATAAATTTTTTATTACAAATGGCGACTAAATTGTGCATATATACGACTATTAGTAGTTAATTTGAAATATCTTATAGCACGACCAAAATTTACTCATATTCCTTTGGTCATTAATTGGTTTCAAACGATGACTAAAATTTGCATATATATGACTATTAGTAGCTAATTTACAATATCTTATAACATGACCAACATTTTTGTCATATTTCTTTGGACATTAATCATTTTTATCTGGTAATCATTCGGTAATATATTTTGTTGTATAATTGGTCATTAATTTCGGAAATAAATGACCAAATCAATGACTAAGTTAATGGCCAAATATACTGCTAGATAATAAAATCAATGACTAAATCAATAATCAAATTAATGACTAAATTGATGACCAAATCAATGACTAAATCAATGACCAAATCAATAACCAACATTGTTACCGATCAAATAGGTAACCTGACCTCAAAACGGGAACTCTAGCCCAAAAAGTCTCAAAAAACATGAAAAAACACCCCAAAAACAAAAAGTGTGTCTTCCAGAACGCACTTGGTTTTTTTTAAGGTCAAATTTCAACATTTTATAAAATTATGCTAAAAAAAAAATTGTTTGTTGAAAAAAGGATTGAAAAAACACCCTCAAAACAAAACCAGTTGATGCTGGAATAACAAAAAAAAAAAATTGTGTCATAATTTTGACACTTGTAACAATGGAATTAAAGACAACATATTAGGACATTTTTTAAAATCGTAAATTTCTAACATTTTTTATAGATGATGTTAAAGATAAACAAATACATGTCTAAAGGGCTTATCATTTCGAACAATTTTCATCCATGTTGTTAAACATAAAATATCTTGACTTTAAACAACCCCAAAATTGTAATTATTGTCAACCATAACCTTAAATATAAAATTTGGTAGCGCATAAAAACCTTAATGACAAGTTGTAAATCTAAAGTTTCTCAATCTTAAGTGTTCAACATACTTGAACAATGAAATTATGGAGAAATTATAAGACTTAACAATTTTAAAAAATGAACAAGTAAATGAAAAAATTATCATTGAACAGAAACAAGTAAGAGTAATTTTAATTTTAAAGGATAAAAACTTATCTTTTTTCAAATCTTAGCATAAGAAAAATTTAAATATAATTTCAACCAAAACCTAAAAATCAAGCATCAAAACAAAGTGCTCTGTTTCAATGATGCATATAATTATTAAAACTTAAAAGTATCTTATACCAAATGGTAACAATACATAATATCATGGTAATATCACTGCATAATCTAAAAATTCAACATTAGTTTCTATTTTCTATTTTACTTATAATTAAAATATCAACATTGGTACATTGAATATAACATAAATTATTTTTGTAATTCATTGTTACATTTTCGATATTCTAAAGAAATGAATTCTTCATAATTAAAACATATAATCCAACAAACATAGAAATGTCTCATAAATTCATGAAAAATGAGATGGAAGTCAAATTTTTTATTTCAAGTTACCATGCAAACATCAATTACATAAAAGTGTCTTAGATAGTTATTCAAAATCAGCCATAGGTTCTGGCACACCATCATAATCTACATCTTCATATGAATGGCTCGATGCAGATGGAGATGATCCATATTCTTCTCTTTGATCAACTAGTGCTCCATCTGAGTCAACATGCATGCCCACCATTTCAGAGTTCAAAAGTCTTGTAGATCTACGTCTACATTCTGCAGAGTCCCATTTTAACAGTAATTGTTCTGGTACCAATTTCTTCAAAATATTTATGGTCTGCAACCGAAGAGTTCCTCTCTTTGTCAAATTGAAGTCATACACAAGTATGTCAACATCCTCCAATTTTAAGACATCTGTGCGGTGACGATTTATATTTGTGCCCTTTATTTTTCTCTTTCTGCCAATTCTTTTTTCCACTACCATCTCTGGCTTGTACACACCATTGAAAGGGTGGGTACTTGTGGCATACCAATGTACATCAATAGCTGTAATCTCTTCATTTTCATTAATGACCTTTATAAACTTGGCAATCCAGAATGGATAGCCAAGTGGATCTTCATCTGCTAACACTGCTATCATGCAACCCTCCTTAAGATCCTGCACAGAACACCTGTAAAGGTCTTCCATGGCTTCACATTGTGCACGTGATCTTCTAGAACCAATATAGATTTCTCTTTCCCCTACCTGTGGGGAATTAATAGTAGCTTGAGGTTGTTGTTGTTCAACATTGTGGGTTTCCGGATGTTCATGTTCATTTGGCATATTTTGTGGCCAAAAAAAAGGAGTCTTCAAAAGCGTATCCCCATTTACTGATCTTGAAATCATATCACTTTGATTACTGAAAAAAGACTCCCACTAAACTGAATCAGCAACATCGAAGTATTGATATGTATCTCTAATACATCTTTTAATTTCCTCTAGACATTCAAAATCATTTATGTCTCTCTTCTGCCTTCGTGCATTATGGAGTTCAGAAACTGACTGTAATAAAAATATCTTTGCTGAAAAAATTGGACGCTCTGGAATGAACTTCAAAAATGCTAAACCTGATGATGGTCCCCATTCTTCAATAGTTGAATACTTCTTGCCCCATATAAGTGTTATCCCATCAATTTTTTTGATACGAAATTGATGCTAGAAGCTAATGTCGTTAATTTTTTCAATGCATTTCTCCTCACCATGCAATCCAAAAATAAACCTTCGCATGTCAATAGTTTCTTCCAACACATGAAAAATAGGCTCTGGAATGTACGATTTCTTAATACATTCAATTAATGATGGCAGGCTCCCAACACCTTTCCTCCTCAATGTTACTGAAAAACGACTGAACATTTGATCAATATGATCATGAGTATGCCCAACAAGAAGGAAACCAACCATTATCTTTTTAAAAATCCCCAATTCAACGAGCATGTTTAGATACCCAAAAAGAACTTGATTTTTGTTCTCACGACTTGTGTTGTCTAATTGTAAATACAAAACTTCAGAAAGAATCCCAGACCAATGAGTAACCACATCATGGATTATAGTTATGGTCAGATTTGCATCATTGTGAATATTTGGAGTTGTGAAGAAAACTCTTGGAAACATCTTCTCATTAAATACCATACAACCAACCAAGTGAAACTGAATGAAATTTTCCTCCTGTAAATTTTTTGGCATGCGGACAAAATGTGGAAGAAGTTCTTTCTTTTGGTCCATACCATCAATTATCAATCCCAGATATTTATTTGGATGATCATAACACTTCTTTTGATGTTTATACAACTTTTTTCTTTCACTTGTTTGCTGATTGCGATGGTCTTGAAGTTCTTTGACAACAGAATCTGTACATAAAATAAAATAAACATATGAATAAATATATTTTCATAGTTGATAAGTATCAAATTTTAAAAAACAATTTTTTGAACACATACCTCTTTCTGCCCCTTGACATTTATCTCTTTTTGCTTTAAGAGAAGCACATGTGCTGCAAATCCCCATCCTTGTCTTCTTAGGAATACGAACATTGTTGAATTCAGATTTCCATATCCTTGTAAAATAAGCATATGTAATAAAATTACCAATTCCTTCAACAGCTTCTGCATAATCTTTGTATAACATGAATATCTCTCATCTCGAGAAATTATCTGGAATATGTATTGTGTCTTTATTTGGCATACACTCTCCATGATTTGAAAATAAATCTTTCATCCATGTCTTAGCAGTATTTGCAAACGGCCCCACCTCTCGTTTATAATGTGCTTCTGAATAATATGTGGGATCCTTTTCCAATCTATCCTGTATTCTTGACAAACGACAACTACCAATTGAATACAACATTTTGAACGCCTTTCTACAAAGCAATACATTCCCAATATGATAATCATAACCTGCTAGTGTAGATTGCATGCAACCCACTAAATATGAATTTTCAATGCTTTTATTCATTGACATATATGTTTTCCTTCTCTCCAAAGCAAAGTTGAAATCCATATTTTTCAAGCAATCCCTTCGAAAACATTCACTTGAAATCAAATGAACGATAGAACTTCTTGTCGTGAGATATTTTTTCCTTGCCCTTGTATAACTGGAATGCTTTGGATTGATATGAAAAGGTCTACTCCTACTCCTAGTTGCAATATTTTCTTGCAACAGCTTCATCATTCCATTATCCTTTGTAAAAGTAGTTTCATCACCATTAGGAGGAATATTATCCCCACTATCATCATCCTCAACATAGTTAAGAAATTCATCAACATCATTGCGTGGAAATTTTTCTTTACCATCATCAGTTGAAGAAAACATTTCACAAGAATCATCGGCACTTTTGTAACCCTAACTCAAAAGAAATTCTTCACCATCTTAACCCATGCTTTCAAATTCTTCCCTGGGAGGATTCAATTCTTCATCACCATGAGTTTCTTTGAAATGGTCACTTGGAGAAAATGCAATATTTAGATCTGTGCCTCTAAAATTATCATTTGCAAGAAACTCTTCATCCTCCCCTTCCTCAATGGTTCTCTCATAATCCTTGGGATTAGGCATAAATGGAAGCTTTGAATTTGTATTCACTAGAATTTCTTCATCCTGCCCCTCCCCTACCTCACTGAAGCTCTCATAATCCTTAGGATTAGGAATAAGTGAATGCCTTGAATCTATATTTATTGGAAATTCTTCATCCCCCCCTTCATCAGTGGTTAAATTATAATCGTTATGATTAGGATGAAGTGAAAATTTTAGCTTTGGAAATTCATCCCAGTCTTCATCAGTGGTGCTGGCATAATCCTTAGGATTAGGACGAAGTGGATATTTTGATGCTACAAATTCTTCATTCCCCTCTTCCTCAGTGGTGCTGACATAATCCTTAGGATTAGGACGAAATGCATATTTTTACTTTGCAAATTCTTCATTCCCCTCTTCATCTGTGGTGCTGACATAATCCTTAGGATTAAGACGAATTGGAAATTTTGACTCTGGAATTTTTTCATCCCCCTCTTCATCAGTGGTGCTTGCATAATCCTTAGGATTAGGACGAAGTGGAAATTTTGATGCTGTAAATTTTTCATTTCCCTCTTCATCAGTGGTGCTGGCATAATCCTTAGGATCGGGATGAAGTGGATGTTTTGACTCTGAAACATTATCATTCCCCTCTTCATCAGTGGTGCTCGCATAATCCTTATGATTAGGACGAATTTGATATTTTGACTCTGGAAATTTTACATCCCCCTTTTCATCAGTGGTGCTGGCATACTCCTCAGGATTAGGATAGAGTGGATATTTTGACTCTACAGATTCTTCATTCCCCTCTTCATTCGTTGTTCTCACATAATCCTTAGGATTAAGCTGAAGTGGATACTCTTCATCTCCCTCTTCATCAATGGTGTCCTCATAATCCTTGGGATTAGGACGAAGTGAAACTTTTGACTCAGGAAACTATTCATCATGCCCTTCATCACTATTGCTTTCATAATCCTTAGGATTAAGAGTAAGTGGTATAACTGGTGCTCGATTTACAGAAATTTCATTTTGTTGCACCTCATCAATTTTGTTCTCATCATCTTTAAGATAACGACCAAGTCGATTTTTTGACTCTCTATTCATGGTGAACGAACTCCCATTATATTCATCAGTCTTAATAGAGTTGTTGCATGACGAAGATTTTGATGTTCTAGAAAGAAAAACTTTGCTATCAGAAGAAACCATGGCTTTCAACAAGAATAGGTTGAATGATACAAATTCCTCTCCCACTTACAATATATAGCTTAAAGACTGAAAATTTCCCTCGAAATTTTCCCTCCAAAAAAATTCGCGAAAAAATTTCCCTCCAAAATTTCGCGAAAAAAATTTCCCTCCAAAATTTTCATTTCATATATTTTGTACAAATATTAATCAAAAAATGTATTTAACATTTTTTTTAATTAACTGTTTATGTTGAAATATTTTACCGATATTTATATTCAAAATATCCACAAAATATTTCTATCATGGATGCCTTCCAAACTAAAATAATGTTTTTATTTTAATGATTTAACATTGACTAGATGTAAGTATTAACTATAATATTACTATAATACCTACATGCAAATATTAACTATTTTAACTATAATGACTACATGTAAATATTTTAAATTTTAAATTTTAAACTTACGTTATATTCATCTAAAATATATTTCAAAATTTATTAATAAATTGTTGGTCTTCAAATATTTCACCATACTTTCTATTCAAAATATCCACAAAATATTCCTTTCATACATGTCTTCGAAACTAAAATAAGTTTCTTATTTGAATGGTTTAAGATTGACTACATGTAAATATTTACAAAAATAACAACATGTAAATATTAACTATTTAAACTATAATTAACTACATGTACATATTTTAGATTTCAAAATTTAATCCCATGATTTTAAACATTGATTACATGTAAATATTAACTATGATAACTAAATGCAAATATTAACTATTTTATCTATAATATTAAATATAATTAACCACATGTAAGTATTTCATATTTTAATTTTTAATCTGAGATTATATTTGAATTATTCAACATTCAGTACATGTAAATATTAAATAAAATATTAATTATGATAACTACATGCAAATAATAAGTATTTTAACTATAGTATGAACTATAATAAACTAAATGTAAATATTTTAAATTTGAAATTTTAATCCCACATTCGTTAAACAGTAAACCAATCAGACAATATTTGCTATTTAAAAGGAATGATTGTTTCTATTCATCACATCACATCAAGTTTTCTGGTATTTGTTAGAGCAAATTTCTGGAGGTGTTGCGTTGGCATTGGTAACTTCGTGGAGGCATTGCATTGGCATTGGAAGCGTTGTGTCACTATTGGTAATTTTGTGGAGGTGTTGCATTGGCATTGGTAACTTCGTGAAGGCATTGCATTGGCATTGGAGGCATTGTGTTGCTATTCGTAATTTTGTGGAGGCGTTGTGTTGGCATTGGTGACAGCAGCTTTTTGCATTTCAAAGGTTAGTTTTACTTCTATTCTATCAATTTAAAGACGATTTTGGGGAAAGTCTATTTTCTATAGTTTTTTTGTGTCCAAAAACTACTTTTTAAAGGTTTTTAGGTTCAAAAACCTTGATTTTTTAATATTTTTTTAGTGAAGAAAATGCAAAAAAAACTAAATTTTTTAGGGTTTTAAGAACAAAAATTTAGATTTTTTTTTCTTTTTTAAGACTTATAGGTTCATTTAGACAGAAAAATCCATAAAATGACCATACACATAAAATAAAAAAAAAAGTAATATTATAACATTTTTTATTTGTTTTTTTTTTTATCATAAATATATCAGTGATTTCATTATTTAAATTTTTTTTTTTTTATTTGAGAATTTTTTTATTTTATATTCTATTTTATTTTATTTTTTTAATTTTAAATCTTCGTTTTATTCTTTTTAATTTTAAATCTTTAATTTTTTTTTCTTTATATATATATATATATATATATATATATATATATATATATATATATATTATAATTGTATTGTGATATAGTTTTTTTTTTTTTTAATTTATTATATTGTTATATTAAAACAAATGTTTTTATTTTATTTTATTTATTATATTGTTTTTTTTTTAATTATATGATGTTTAGAAACCAAACATAATTGTGATTTAATAATTTTTTTTTAATTTGTTATATTTTGATATTTTTAACATTTTCTTTTAATTAATAGATAATGTTTTAATAATTATATTATAAAAAAAAAAAAATTAAAAATCGAAATTAAAAAAAAATTAAAAAACAAAATAAAAATTAAAAAAAATTAAAAAAAAAAAATTTTAAAGTAAATAAAAATTTAAAAAAATAAAAAAATAAAAAATAAAAAAAACAAACGTGCCAAGGCCCGTTCTATGGGCGCCGGGGGCCGGCCGAGTGGCACCACGGGGGCGGCCCAGCCCGCCTCACGGCCCCGCCTGGGCCGAGGGCCGATTCGCCCGCCCGATGGGCGCCAAAGGCCGGCCAGGCAGCGTCACAGGGGCGGCCCAGCCCGCCTCATGGTCCCGCCTGGGCCGAGGGCCGATTCGCCCGCCCGATGGGCATGGGGGGCCAGCCGAGCAGCGCCACGGGGGCGGCCCAACCAACCTCTCGGCCCAGGTGGGGCCGTGAGGCTGGCTGGGCCGCCCACGTGGCGCCGCCCGGCCGGCCCCCAGTGCCCAATGGGCGGGCCTTGCTATTCATTTTTATTTTTTCTTTAAATTTTTATTTTTTATTTTTTTTTAACAAAACTTTTTTTTATTTTGGTTTTTTTATTTTTATTTTTTTATTTTCTTTTTAAAATTTATTTATTTATTTATTTATTTTTAATAATTTATTTTAACAAAACATTTTTTTATTTTGATTTTTTTAAATTTTATTTTGTTCTTTAATTTTTTTTTGAAATAATTTGTTTTAATAAAACAATTAAAAGTTCATAAAAACATTGTTATATATAAAAATAAAAATAAAAATTGTTATATAATATAATAAAAACATTGTTAAATAATAATTGTTAAAAATTTCAAAATATAACAAATATATATATATATATATATATATATATATATATATATATATATAAAGTCATTAAACAACAATTACGATTTGTTTTTAAACATTATATAATTAAAAAAAAAAATACAATATAATAAATTAAAAGAAAAACATTTGTTTTAATATAACAATATAATAAATTAATTAAAAAAAACTATATAACAATACAATTAAAAAAATAAAAAAATATATAATATTATAACATTTGTTATAAATAGTTAGTAACTTTTTTGTTTTTTTTTTAAATATTAAACAAAAACTGAAGTTTGAAAATACTAGTTTATTTTTTTTTAATTATTTTATACAATTTAAACACATTTTTAAATTTTTTATAAAATGTATTCAAAACATATTATATAGATATATATACATATGATTTATAATATTTTGTTTTTAAATGAAAATTTTTATGGTTAATTTTACTGCTTTAATTTCAAACTATTTAGTTTTAGAAATAAATTTTGTTTATTAAATTTATTTTATCCGCAATATTTTTCCATTAACTAATATATATATCAGGAAAATGGCATCAAAAAAGATTTCTGTGAATGTTTCTGCACCTAGGGCAGCAGCTCCCAAATCTACGGCAGCAGCTCCCAAATCTACAGCTGCAGCTCGACGCACTATGTATACAACTCCCAAATCTAAAGTTGCAGCTGGGCGCACTATGGACACTGTTGGACGCAATAAGGATATTGTTGCACACACTAATAAAAGTCAAGCAAGTGGGGCACCAGGTTCATTAAAGCTTATTTCTGATTGGAAGAACGTCGAGGAAATAGATAAAACCGATTTCTCATGGTATCTTGAAGATAATGAAATGGAGGTTGATATACACATCTATTTGATTTGTGGTATAATTGACTTAAATGAGCCATATGATGTGATGGGCAGAGTACGAGACATATGTATGGTCCCGAATACAAACACTATTTATGTTCTTGCAAGGAAGGATCAAAAACGTGAGAAGGTTAGATATCGTCTATCAACCGTCAAGTATGACACAGATGAAATAAATTCAAAATTTTCTAAAGAAATATCAAGCAGCATTGCAAATAACATTGTAAGTATGCTTATTTTTATTTCCTCTATGCATTATTGTAAGGATGATTCAATTTTTTATAAATTATTGATCATTGACATGTTTTATTTTGTTTCATAGGATTTTTTTCTGGGTCTTTCAAACAAGTTTAATGGTATTTATATGTTGGTGCCAATTGTTATGGACGTGATCAAAACTTTCCACAAAGACAAAGTAGAGGAAAGGAGATTGAAGCAAAGAGCAATACCTCGTGACACTGCAACAGTACAAAGAGGGGATCAACCAAGAGTCACTAAGGTCGGTCAATCTAGTAAACTTAAACATATTTCTTTTGAAGGTGTCGAAAATGAAACAGAAAATTATGATAGAATTAGTGAGGAGGAGATGAGAACTATTGTGCAAAAGGAGAAAATAGATCGGACACCAAAAAGAAAAATTGCCAAATATGTCTCTCTTGTACCTCATGAAGGAGAGCTTGTTTATAAAAAAATTGATACGTTATCCAATAAGACTAGGAAATCAAATATTGGTGAACCTGTAAAGGTCGTGAGCAGCATTGAAGAACAAATTGAAAGCTCTTACGGAAGCAGAGGAATCATAACACCAGGTGCTGAGTTAGAGGATGGCATTATTAAAACAAAACAAAATGCTATTCGACAAGAGTTGAGGTAGAATAAATTAATTCTTGGTGGCCAAACATTTGAGCTTAATGTTAACCAATTTTATGGCCCAGATGGAGGACAATCTCAATATCAAATTAGAAAATCCCATCACCTACATGTACATAATCTGAAAACATTGTTCAGGTTCAATCCATATGCGCATGTGGTGGATTATGTGGTTCTTGTCGATCCATGTCAGGTTCCCAACAAACAAGCATTTGACAAGACAAATTTTTATTATTATAAATATTATGTAATTGGAGGGAACCATTCAATAGAGGCTAAGAGACAATTGATTGCAGAATATCCCAATAACTATCTTTTTCAAACAGTGAAATGCATCATTTACGCTGGCTTAACAGAAATGGAATCTAAGTTATTGGCATGGGATTATAATGCAGATAATGAGTACAGAATGAAAATGACTTTCATCCAAAGGGTCAGATTTATTCATAATGAATTCATAGAAAAATGTCATGGGGATAAGACACAAGTTAGTGTAGCATTTCGAAAGGAATGTTTAATGGAAACAAGTTATCAAATTGATGAAAAAAAAGAAAAAGATGGAAAATTGAATACAAATCTCTTCAGAGGCACAGATAACATTTTTCAGTTGGCATTTAGAACTAGGGAGGTATGGGATTTGATTGATGAGATTTTTGATCGGTGGGAGAATATTTCCATAAAAAATCAGAAGGTTAGAAAGAGTAAACCCATAATATGTACCAATAGTAAGGGGGGTCCTGAAATGAAGCAGCTTCCAGAGGATATGACTATTACACCTTGGAGAACAATGCAAGGTGTGAAGGATGATAAATTAGTCAAATTAGTATTAGCCCGTGTGAAGTTGGGTGAATTATCAATGGAAGAAATGTGTGCAGAATTTCAAAAGTAAGTTTCTTGAATTATTTCTTTCATTATAATTTTATTTTAAATAAAACATAATGATGTTGGTAGAATTTGTTATACATGTCAATGTATTAACGTTTTTAACTTGATTTATTCAGTCAGAAAATTTATATGAAAATACAAGAACACATGGTTAAAATGTTGAATGAAGACAGTTGGGATGATGTTGTACGCAACTACCCAGAAGCAAGTTCTACATCAACACTAAAAGAGTTTTATCTTGCATTCAATAAGGTATGTTGATTTATAAATTTATTTTATTCATATTTTAACTATTTTTATTTTATTACTTATACATATCTATATATATATATTTTTATGTCATTAAAGATGTCGAAGAAGGATGGAAATGGAGTACCAGATAATTTCAAAAGCTTTATTGAAAAAATTAAGATGGAGAACATGAGAAGGAAGCGTCTTATGAATGTTGAACTAGATCCTACTCTTAATCATTACATTTGGAATGGGATCGACAGTGTCCAATATCAAATAATACAAGGTGACTGTGAAGACATTGCATCACTAATACCTAAAAGGAAATATGGCCTAGTTATTGCAGATATTCCTCTTGGTTTCAATTTCTGAGACATTGAATATGATAGAGAACCATATACTTATCAAGCTTTTAGTAAAGTGGTTACGGGTTTTCAAGAAGTGACAAAATCACCACTTTGACGATTTGTGACATTTCATTCAGACACACATTTTCCAATGTTATTAGCAAGCTTCAAGGGTAAATCAAACTCAAGGATACAACTTACATGGTAATATTTTGAAATTGTATGTTTGATTCCTCCTAAAAAAATTTATTCATGTAAAATTTAATTGAACTTTTACTATGTTATGTTACAGGCAAAAGTCAAATATTGTTTCTTCTGAAGATCAGCCTATTATAAATGATTGTGAGTTCATCCATGTTGAATTTTGGAAAAAAGACGAAGCTATAATCATATTACTATGAATCGAGTAGATGGGAAGAGTCATAGTCAAGTATTGGTTTATAATGCAGTTGTAAGAAAACTAACATATGAGGATAAAGATGCAAAAGGAGATATAGTTAACATTTATCAAAAACCACAAGAATTGATTAAATATCTTATAGATCTATGTTCAAATGAAGGAGAATGGGTTCTAGATCTATTCTCAAGTTCAGGTAAGTTTTATTAAACAAATTTAAATTTAAATATTGTCTTTTTTACTTTTTATGTCTCCATACTAATTTTCTTACTTATTTTTTTGTGCTTGATGATTAGGTACAACACTAGCATGTTGCCTACTAAAAGGAAGAAATTGCATTGCCATTGAGAAAGACTCAATTAAATGCAAATTTATTCAACAAAGAATTAACGCTCTTAAATTCCTTCTAGATGCGAAGCAAGAAGTTGGTTTGAGGAAAGGAGATTTTAATGAATCACGTGTGGCAAAAAAAGCAAAGGAACCTCAACCACCATTATATGGAATGATTGGAAAGGGACACTGTGGAAGATTTGCTGACATGAAAGATCCATTAGAAGACGGCAATGATCAAAATGAAGAAGAAAATGTTGCGGAAGAAGCCATCAATGTTGTTCTAAATGATGTTGAAGATGTATTAGTTGATATTGTTGATGATGTTTAAGTTATGCTTGCAAACAAAGCTTATTTTTTAGAAATATTAATCAATTTTACTTGTAATGTTTAGACTTTGATATTTTATGAGAACAACCCTTTTTTTTGCAAAAAACATGTGATTGCTATTATTTTTTAACATAAAATTCAATAAAAATGTTGTTTTCTTAAGTTTTTTTGTTAAGATTCTCCAAAAAAATTAGTTTATTTAACATGTTTTTTCCAACAAAAACTCTGTAAAAGTCTATCTTTTGCATTGTATTTATATTGAAAAATTGTATTTTTTTGTCATATTGTTCAAAATATTGGTTTTTTTGCGACAATTTTTTGATGTGCATTGAAAAATTATTTAACAATACATAAACATGTAGAAAATATAAACTTTAGAATATTGACCCTTTTTCCATCTTTAATGTATGTGAAAAAGTGAAGATATCATTACAAGTTTTTATTTTAAAAAAAATGTTTTTTTATTTTTTATTTTTAAAACACAAGTACATAAATGCACTTAAAAATAAACATCTCACAGAAGAAGAAGACATTAGAAAATCTATAGTGTCAAAATCAATCCTATAAAAAAACATTGGTGATGATACACCACCACTATTCAAAATCGACATAAAAAACATCACTTAAAAAAAAACAAAATTAAAAAAAAAAAACAAAATGAAAAAAACTTAAAGTGCCAAAAACATGCTCAAAATTTTTTTTCTTGATTCTGCATCGCCACTTTTTCAAAATCAGGTGTTTTTCTTGATACTTCAAAAAGTAGGTAACATTGAGGTTACCTATTTCATCGGTAACATTGTTTAACTACAATGACCTAATCAATGTCTAAATTAACGACCAAATATACTACTATACAAAAAAATTGAGACAACCAATTAATGACTAAGCTAAAAATGACTAAAAATTGTTCACGTTATAAGATACTGTAAATTATCTACTATTGGTCACTGGTCGAAAAATAGTCGTTTATATGCAAATTTTAGTCATTTTTTTACTAACTAATTAGCAATTATGTACTAGTGATTGTATGATCTACGTGAACTAACAGTTCGAATATGAATGGAAATCACTAATTTTGAACTTTTATTGATGGAGTATTTTGGAGATTTCCTTAAATGATTGGATTCAAAAAACCTGAAATTGTATACTTGGGTATGATCCTAGGTTAAATATAAAGGTTAGAGGGTAGTTGAAATTTTTTCATAGGTCTGCGGAATATGAGAAAGCAACATGGGCGGTTCTTATTTATATTTATCTTCATCTCTATCTCTATAGTAATCAAGTTCTTGTTTTAATCCTAGATTAAACAAACTAGTTGGATTAAGATCCTAGAATTATGTATCGAAATGTGGTTGAATAAATCACCCTATAGAGTTTATAACAATCTCAGGAAAAATGGTGTAGGTGTGCCAATTTTTCAAAATCAATTTAATCATAAGGGTTGAAACATTTCTATTGGAAGTTTATTTATGAGAGGCAGTTTCTAAGTTTTCGAGAAAATCATTGAGGGAGAAATATAAACCTAAGTTGTGTACTACATTCACATTAAATTTATATGTGTCACTACCACACTTATAGCTATTTTGTAGAGTACTATGTTCATTCTTTATTTCAAAAAATTTTGTCATAGAAGGAGGCTTAGAGGAAGGAAATTGGAATTTGGATTTTTTTTCGAAGGAAAATGGTTAATGAAGAACTAGAAACCTCCCCATATACATGCATCATCTTGCAAGCCACATATATCGAAAACTCATAGTTTAGCCTAGGAATGAGACATTTCAAAAACTCTGGGGTCGAGATCCCAAAATCCAATGAGAAATTTATTCTTCCAATTTTACTATGACAAGCCATGGTGCCCCCCCATGGGATTTGAAACTCGGTGGAGGGGATAACATCCCAGTGAAACAATCGACTCATCATCCCATCAGAAGAATTTTTTTTATGTAGTTTTTAACATAACATAAATTTTAACTTGAGGGGCAAGGACTGAGCTGTATTGTAACACTTTCTTTAATTTATATAGTAAAATAGATCTTAATTTATGGCTACTAGTTATATTTTGTATATTTTTATGCGATATGTATATTATGATTTTATTTTATTTTAAAAAGGAAGTCCATATTTAAATTTTTACATGCACTTACCAACACTAAAACATCTCTCCCATTATGGGCTATATACCAGTTATAACCTTTTAATGTAAGGTTTGGAAGGAAATTGGTGCAACAATTTGGTGCTCATACCTATTGGAGTTAAAATTATAATGTCCCCCCTTTCTAGGAATGTCTCCCAATACTTGGCATCCTACACTTCCCGTTCAACTTGGTTTGGCTGTAAATCAATCCCAGAATTCTCATCCTATTCTAGCTACACCTTTGGTTCCTACATCCCAACCTACACCTCAATCTTTCCAACTTGGATATAAAGTAATTCAAACTAACCAAGATGCACCTCAAATGAAACATGTTCCACCAATATCTAGAAACTCTCAAATCTTACTTGCCCAACATCTTCAATTTTCCTTACAATTCCCACTGCTTTTTCAGAATACACATCAAATGCAAGTGCAAAAAACTATACATGGTATGACACATACACAAAATAGTCAACTTAATGTAGGGATGTTTTAAAATCCCTATGGGAAATCGTACCAAGACATCTTGCAAGAACCTGCTGGTAAAAATCATATGAAATAAATTCCTTATCAAGGTCAAAAACTTCAAACACATCCATTCCAATATTATCAAGGTTATACTTATTGTGTATATCCAAGTTATACATATCCTAGCTATCAAAATCCGTCATACCTGGGAATGAAAATACCCGTGGCCTAGCCTATTCCATCATACCTAGGGTATCATCCACCACAAGTTAAAATTCATCCTCAAGGTAAACCTTTGTAGGAATAATTTAATAACAAGTTTTCATTTCTTGAAACTCATGAGCTTCCATATTTAACCCAACTTACAAATGATCCCATTTGTCACTCTCCTTGGTGGTTGGTGATTCCTATGAAATTACTTAGTGACATTCCCAAATTCAATCATAATCCTAGAGAGGACCTGTCCACTAATGTTTTGACATATCATTTATGGTGTTCATTGAACTCTTTAAAGGATGATTCTATCCATTTACAGTTTTTACAAAGAAATCTGACTTTTATGGAAGCTAAGTGGTATATAAAATTACCACAAGCTTCTTTCAACAACTTCAATGCTTTATAAAATACATTTCTAACTCATTTTCTTTTCTTGATTCATTATGAAACAAGAATTGAACTTTTTACTTATTTCCAAAAATCTAACTCCATCGATATATCAAATCATATTCATGAGTGGAAACGTTGACATCGATTATTTAAAACTTACGTTCATGATTAGTTATTGGTTGAATGGTTCATGAAATTTTTGTTAGTGCCCATAACTCAAGATGTTGCTAAAGGCAGATTTGTTACTGAAGAGAAATTAATTTCTCGTGCCTAATATCTTGACCTTGTTTATATACAATATGGAATTCACTACGAAAAAATACACAATGCCCTTAGACCTCAGCATGATGTTCTACCACTTCCTACTAAATAATCACACGTAACTGATGGTGTGATTGGTTCTGCTAGCCAACAAACATTGAGTAAACTATTTGTTTCCTATCTGGCTACGACTACTCAAAACCCATCTTCTGCTACTACAACTACTTCCTAGATTAATGTTCTCCAATCTATGAAACGAAAATCGCAGCAACCCAAAAGTAAGAATAAAGGAATAGGAAATAATAAGAAATATAAATATTCATAGGATAAACAAAACAACAAGTCTCTTGAATACAAACATAAACCTCATTAGCCTTTCTTAATTGGCATGAGGAACATTTAACCTGGAACTTTCCACATGGAACATAAGCTAAAAAATTCTGGATGTCGTCACCGGCCATGCCTATTGTGTTAACATATCCCTTTCCTAATCAGGAGAAAAACATTCTTTCACAGTACTAGCTTCCTCTTCCTGAAATTATAATTTTATCTTACCAAAAATTTAAATAATGGTGGCTATGAAAACTAAAGACTATAGTAATCTATATCCCTTTGTTGGTAAGGCTATTAATCAACCTGTCTGTTCTACCTCAGCTACTTTGCATCCTTCTCCAAATGTGGTTCTAACTTAATTAAATATTGAACCTCCCAGGGGAATTATTTAGAAATCAACATTTAATCCTCATGCGAGAGTTTCACATAACTAAAATATATTATAAGACCTAGCTTGAGCCGCTTATGTTATTTCAACTTTCAACGTTTTGTAGAATTGTCCTACCCATAAGATATATGCCACAATTGGAGACATATATCCTTTACATTTGAATCTTATTTTCTTTAATCATGAAAATCATACACCCAAACTTCCACCACAACTCGTGCTTATGATCGATGTTGTTGTTTGAAGTAATACTATCCATCGAACAATTGCAGACGAAGTTTCTTCGACATGTATCATGTCACTTTCATGTTGGAATTCTATTAGTTCTCCTTCACATAATAAACCACCAACTACTCTCAAAGCCCTTGATGGAAGTGGATTCAATCCTTACCTAATTTTGAATACGTTATAACTAGAATTAACTAGAAAAATAATTTCATTATAAGTTGAAGCTGTAGATGAACTATTGGATTATAAACCTTTTACTAGAACACACAAGGATTTATACGTTGGGCGATGTTGTTCTGACCTACTTTGGAGTGATTTTTTGCCTCACCAAGGGGGCATAGTGGCCATCGATCAACTTACCTTTTATTCCAATAATTCTCAGACTACTCGAAGCATCCTTCTTGTGGGAGAATCCCCACCAACTTACCAACCTGTCAGTGTAGGATTACTTGAATATTCCTCTTTGATGGGAACTCTTTCCCTTCCTCCTCTTGACACTCTAAATATAATTTCCTTCATTAATATGTTTTATTCTTGTACTATTCCATATTATCATTGGATATTTCCATATTCCTTTAATGTTGATACATTTTTTGATCGCATATCGCTCAGTCCTGTTGAGCTCGAATATGAAGCTATCTATTCAACTTGTTCAACACATTCTACTTTCTCCTCCTCAATAGATTGGGTTAATCATTGTTGAGTTTACAATTCATCTTCAAGTCCTTTCTCTAGTACATTCTCTACTATTTAAAGCATCACGGAAATCATGATGTCAGATGATGTGTCAAGGGATGATAGTCATCATTGTTCTTCCTTTCCTAAGACCTTTGTGGATAATCTTAGAGATATTTATTCACCCAATATCGTTGAGATATGTACGTATTATCTATCTATTTACAACATTGATTCAAAGAAGCATTTATCAAATATTGAAGAGATTGTTCCTCTTGATATTTTGGTTAAACTCAGAAATTTTGAAAATGTATATATTGGTGCATCTTGTTATCCCGATGAGGTTAATGTATATAAAGCCTTTTTTCAATTAATTTAGAGATTTTTTAACCTGGACATATGAATGGGTTCCAGGTATTGGTCTCAATATAATTGTACATGAAATCAAAACATCGAGATGCAAAGCCATTTCAACAAAGCTTATGCCCATTTCATCCTAAAAAAGTTATTGTTATTAAAGTGGAAGTTGAAAAACTTATGTGGGTTGGTTTCATTTACCTAGTTCCTCTTATTTAGTCGGTTTCAAGCATTGTTTGTTTCATTAAAAAACAAGGTAGGATTCATGTTTCTGTCAATTATCGAGATGTTAATCGTGGTTGTCCTAAGGAAAATTCTCTGACTCCATTTATCGACCAGATTGTTGAAGATTGTGCCGGATGGGGATTTTTTACATTTATGGATGGTTTTTTGGATACAACCAAATAAAATTACTCCCATCAGAACAATATAAAACTTCATTTATTTGTCAATGGGGCACGTTTTCCTATTGTAATCTCCCTTTTGATTTGAAAAATGTTGGTGCAACTTTTCATAGGGCTATGAATTACGCCTTCCATGATATTAAGTACATTGTAAAACCCTATTTGGACAAATTAACTAACCATTCAAAACATCATGAGGATCATCCAATGCATCTCAAGGCTATTTTCTTATGTTGTCGACATTATAATATTAGGTTGAATCCACAAAAATGTGTGTTTTGAGGTCAATCTGTTAGACTTCTTAGCTTCATTATGTAAAATAAAGGTATTTGTAATGATTTGATTAATGTGAAGGAGATCCTTCATTTGCATGCACCTTCCTCACATGTTAAGTTACAATACCTCTAAGGGAAGCCTAAATTTATACGAATTTTTTTTCCCAACTATGCTGAATTGACCAAAGGATTTACTCGATTTTTTAAGAAAGGAATTCCCTTCAGTTGGGATGATACCGCAAAAAAGTTGTTTGATGCTTTAAAAAATGTTTTTCTTTGAGAATCATTGTTGCATTTGCCTGATTATCAACACAGTTATTTCTTGTATCTCATTGTTTCCATTACTACCCTTGCTATGGTATTGGTCCAAGAAGATGATTTCAGGAAAAAATATCCCATTTATTATTTGAGTCAGAATTTGAATGGAACTGAAATTAAATATACTCATATTGAAAAGTTAGCTTTGGAATTTATTCAAGTTGTCCAAATATTTCACCACTACATTCTACTTTGGAAGATTATTGTAGTTTCTGATTGCAACCCCATGAAATAGATTTTGTCACGAAAAATGTTGGGGGGAAAGTACTCTAAATGGATTTTTATTCTCTAGGAGTTCGATTTGGATATCATCAAATCCAAAACTAAGAAGTCCCCAGTCTTTGTCGAAGAGTTATTGTTTCTGATATATTCATCTTATCCTTGGTATGGAGCTATCATCATATATCTCTAGAACCATAATTTTTGGCCCAATATATATCCTTCTGATCAACGTGGCATTGATACCATCTTGAAATGGTGCCTCACTCATGAGGAAGTCGAGAAGGCTCTAAACGAATGGCATAATGGAGATTGTGGTGGACATATGTTTGGATATGCCACCGCCCAAAATATTTTGCGAGCCAATAAATTGTTTCCTACTATGTTCTGTGATTGCATACTCGCAATCCAAAAGTTTCACGCTTTCCAAATCTATAATCATAAAACCTATGCTCAACCTACTCCTCTACATCTTGTTATTGTCGTTGGACATTTTGCGAAATGGGGCATTAAATTTATGACATGTAACCCTCACTTGACGAGGGGGCACAAATACATCATTATAGTGGTAGATTATTTTACCAAATGGGCCGAATCAATTCCTACATATAATAACACTCGTGAAACAACTTCCATTTTTCATTTTAATCATATTATTGCAAGGTTTGGTGTACCACAATCCATTGTTACATACCATGTGCAACATTTTTCAAAGCACATGATTTCTAAGCTTACTTCCAGGTTGGGCCTTTAATGTGACAACTCAAATCCATATTACCTAGAAGAAAATCAGAAATTTGAAGCTATTAAGAAACTTTTGAAAATAATGCTACAACGTATGATAGGGATCCATAAATCGGATTGGAATCTCATCATTTATGTATCTTTATGGGCATATTGAACCTTAATCTGGACTACCACTGGATTCACACCCTTTTAATTGGTTTATGGTCTAGAGGAAATCCTTCCCAACCAATGCAATATTCCATCTTTCAATCTTGTTTTCACAACTTCTCCCTGCAAGTTCAATATAAGACGTGTCTCTTGCATCTAGCATGTTTAGACGAAACCCAAAGTGATGTCACAATGGACAATGATGCCCACAAGAAACGAACCAAAGCATAATATGAAAAGAATGTGAAACCTTGTGCCTTCTCGAAAGGTGATCTAATTCTTATATACAATCAAGAAGTTGGTGAGTTAGGGGATGCGAAATTAGAACCAATGTGGTTAGGCCCTACATAGTTAAGTGTGTTCTTGCAAAAGGGGCTTATGATCTTGTTGATTTTGATTGAATCCCCTTGGTGCCACCCATAAATGGGTTGTACCTCAAAAAATGATATGGTTAGATCATCTTTGCATCAACTATGTACATAGTGTATAGGTGTGTTAGTGTGTTTCCAGTTCTTTTCCTTAGAATTTTCCTACTATATTTGTTAATCTTGGATTAAGTTTTATTTGTAGATGTCAGTGTACCTTCTTCCATATGTTGGTTATGATGATGGTGTTATTCGTAGTACTAGAAATATTTCCTCTGCAACATGCGCTATTTATACTATGAATGGTGAGTTAGCAAGTTTATAATGGATTTTTATCGATCTCTTTACCAATAAAATAATTGAATATAGCATAGTGATAAAACTATTTTCTGGCACCATTTCACGTGGCATTCGCCATATTATCATTAGACTTGATTAACAATGAATATTACTACATCCATAACATCTACTAAGTACAAAGTCCAACTATGGTTCAGATGTCTCTAAGGGTTCGCCTTCTTGAAATACATTTTTATTACATTCAATATCAACACATTCTTAGAATTCTAAATAGATTAATAGATGCATTAACATGTTAAGAAATCTAGGGGAAACAATATAGATTATTTCTCTAGTTTATGATAATTTCTTGTGAACACTTTTTAATATTTTCTTATTATTTTCTTCTTTATATTGATAATTGTTGTGTTCTCTTCATCAGATATTTTCCAAAAAATAAAGAACAATGAGACAAAGAAACAATCTGTTGGTTATCAGCCAGAGACAAAATCACTCCTAAACTACCCAGACCACTTAGCCTTACCCACTTGAACAAAGGAGCTGAACAAGTTTCTCGTTCGGAGAAGAGCAGATATTATGGATTTACCTTACAGACCCATCAGCACAGAAACACCCATAGACCCATCTGGAAGGGAGGGAGGGAGGGAAGCATACCCTTTGACTTGCCCATACTACCTTTATTAGTGGAACTTGAATTATTAGTATTGGCTGCAGCCCAAGAACCTTCTTATTGGCTAAAGGCACATACCCATAGGAGTTTATGGGCAATAGCCCCTGACCAAGCCTTATTATGAGACAACTTGACCTTGCCTTCTTATTGTGCTATGGGCAAGAGACCCTTTACTTACTAACTTTTCCCCCCTTAATACCCTTATTATTGGATCACGCACTTACCCTTCTTATTGGGTTCACGCCCCGTACCTTGACTTATTGAAGAACGCCCTTACCTTACGATACTTACCCTACTGCCACCACCTTACGAACCTACTGCCCTCTTACCTACCGAGAGAGGCCCGACCCTACTGCCCTAAGCCCATTAACACCTATATTCACAGCCCCTACGTCCCAGCTAAGCAGCCCTAATGCCAGCTAAGGAGCTCAAGCCAGCCCTTGCCCCTACGGGACTCCAATAGAATGATTTACCCTTCCCTGGGCCTTGAAGGCTTAAACAAGGGTTATCTCCGGCCTTTACTAGTGATCCCTCTGGCTCTCCCTTTAGACCAGACCTTCTTTGAAGGAACTCGATTTTCCTTTCCCAGCCAGCCAGAGGGTACACCAAGTCCCTCGTTTGCCGTCGGTATAAGTGAGGTGAGGTTGCAGAAGCCTGCCTCCTAAGAGGAGCCTGAACATCTCCGACAAGGGATGCGCAAGCAGGCTCGACTATAAAGGAGAGGTGCGCAAGCAGGCTCGACTGTTAAGGAGAGGAAAAACACCAAATGAACGAAAGTTTCGAAATATGGCTGGCCCAACCAAACGAACCAACCCCATGGATTCGGGTTGTTTAGTCTGGATATGGGGGTGCTAAGGATATAACCTATTCAACATGGACTTTCCGGTATATTATATATATATAGGTATATTTCAGGAATTTAGCGCATACCCTACCAAACCCTCTCTTCTTTTAGAAGGTGAAAGGAGTTCCTTGCCTATTTATTTGCTCTAGTATTGTGGAATAAATATGGAAAAGGTCAACGTAGATATGCGAGTAGAGAAGTAGCCCTGGTTGCCTTACTACCGGAGGCCATGGACCGCAGACTCAGGCAAGTGTCGAAGGGGATCCACCCCGGCTTTCACTATCTCTTTTTCACCATAGACACTACGATTAAGGTCATAGTTACATCCATACTACGATTAATGTCGTTACAGCCATAGGAGAGGTAAAGTAAAGGTGGAGGCTAAAGAGGTAGTGCATAAACAAAGAAAAGGAGGTGAATCCACTTGCATAGATTACAAATTCTTACAATGGAATGGGTGCATAAGTCTCACCTACCTATTGTGAATAGTGGGGAAAGGTGGAAACGAACATGTTAGGGTAGTAACTTACACTTATGACACTATCACTATAAGACTTATTATTCACTCTATAGTCATAGAGATAGATTAAGGTAATCGTCTCCATGGCGATATCATATATTCACACGTAGGGAATGGATTGAACGGGCACGGCTCTATGGAGTCCCATTGAATGGAGAAACTCTCTTGTCAGTTGGCACCTTGTCATAATGGAGAAGTTGTTAGGGGAATTGGTGCACCTCACACTCTGGGGACTACTCCTCCCTCTGGCCTATCCGATTGGTTTGATTTAAGTGGGTACTTAGCGATCCACAATTTCATCTGATTCAAAAAGAAAGGAACATCGATGATATGGGAAGTGGAGGGATCAAATGACACCACCCATCAGAAACATCAGATTTGGACAAGGATATAGAGGCACAAACAACAGGAAATAAAATTATCCTTGCCACTTGTGTGCCATCTCAGGGGGAGTGGCATAAGGTTGAGAAGAAGAAAGGGAGAAAAACCTGACTTGTGGGACATTTTCCCACAATCTAGAGGCTGATTTTTTCTCCTGCTTTCTTTCTCTCTACTGATTTCTTGAAGCTTGAGATGAAAGCACATCTAATTATTCTTCTTATATAATCTTCAATAAATGAATTCTGAGACGTGGACCCTTAACCTAATAACCACTCCAAGGTGAAGAAAATGTTTTTTCTTGATGCACTTCTCCTTCTCCAAGTCAATACTAGTCAAACTTGTACCGCAACTTGCAATTTTGGCCTCTTGCAAAAAAACCCTAAGTCACATGTATAGCTATAATTTGTACAATATATAGTCCTTTTTACTTTTCTTGACCGAGAAACCTTTCCTTGATTATTCGACTTGATAATTTGACCTTATTTGACCCAACTTTGGCTCCCTTCAAGTGACTAAAATTTTTGTCTTTCACTATTGCAAAGGATGCCCTAAACTTCGCATGTGTAGAGGAGAATTAGACCAAAACATATCCAAAAAACCTTTTTTATTCTTCCTTCATTTTTCCTTTGTTAGGTATTAAGCTACTTAATCTTCCCCTATCAAAGTATTCTTTATGTTTGAGTGAGTTATTGTTTAGTGAGGCAAATTTCTCCTTTATATAACCCTTCATGAGCCCTCAAATAGGCTCACTGCATCTTCTCGAGATGTTGACTTTCTCCTTTCTAGGTCAACATGATCATAACCACTCGACAAGGTCTTGGAGGGTTATTTGACTTGATTTTTACATAAATATTTTTTGTTACAATATCATGCCCAAGAATTATTATTATACATGATAATTCCTCTTTTGAATTTATAGAATCAATGAAAAATCCTATAAAATCTCAATATGACCTTGACTTTAAAAAAAATTCCATTGAGGTTGAAACCCATGTCTCAAAAACAATAATAATAAATTCAATTTTCCTATTTCATTGAATACATAAAATAAACATTACATATGTCATTATTAAGACCAAACCTCATTACATATTTCAACACTCCCTCTTAACTAGGCAGGTATTCATAATCCATACAAGGTACTTGGGCGTTCTCAATTTGAGTAATTCTCATAAGAAGAGTCAGATTGGTAACCCATCTATATATCATCATATCATCCAGCATTTTCACATATAAAATCCTTGACTAAAAATATCTATCCACAATATCATAGCATAATTCTAGCGAGACCAATGATTTATAGATAAAATCATTATTTCCTATATTGGAACATCCCCCACCCAGTTTATCTTAGAGTATGTTCCATTAGGACTATTCTTATCTTGGATTCCCAGTCCTCAAATAATATCGGTCATGTATGACTACTCTTATCTTGGATGCCATACTACATCCTCAATTAATATCAGATGTCATAATATTACCCAAACCTCCATTCTTTCTTCCAAAGTGAAGACAATAATGATGTGTCCAACTCTCCTCATGGCCTTCACTAAGTCATATGGTTGTTATTCCTATTCTATTGCATGAAACATAAAGTAGAGAACCATATATGTCACCCCATCTTAACCAAGGATGACCAACCCATTACATAAGAGGAATGTACCCAAGTTCCCAGTTAACTAGGTACTTAACCAAGATTCACCTTAATTAGGGACTTGCTTCGAGCAACTCTCTAGGTGGAAATCATGGGACAACCGGTTGCTTGTAGGACCCCCTCTTTTGATATCTTGACTTTCTTCTTTGTTATGGAGCCTACATTTTTTTCTATTTATTGATAGGGAATAAACCATCCATCACTTCCATTAACGAATCATGTTAGTTGTATCATCCTTTATTTCATCAAAATGGGATCCATTAGTCTATATCTGGTCATGCCTTCATACATTGCTACCTTCTTCACATCATGTCTCCTTCATGATCTCTCATCCTACCACATAATTATCAATTATAGATTACATCTAAAGCTCTCCCTTTGGTATCCCTGTATTAGCCCATCCAGATATTGTTTAAAAACCATGAATTAACATTAAATAAAAGTTACCTTTGTGATGGTATTTTCATCATCACATCTACTTTTTGTCACAACAACATCCTCATTACATATTGATACATCTCCAAGCTGTATAATTTCAAAGCTCTCCTCTTTATTTTTTAGACTACATGAGAGTCTTTATACCTTTTCTTCGAGATGTCAAAGTCAATCCTTTTCATCATTAGATGTCGATTTCCTTTTCTATGTGACCATAATTTCTTAACATATTTCTTCGTAGGATCTTCCATTCATTGTTAATTCATTTGTTTCAACCACCTCAGATTCCATATGAAGACTTATTATGTTAATTTCATCTACTCAATATGTGAACCATGCCTTTATGCATCCTTCCAAAGAAGGAGATCCCTTTCTCTTGATCATGCTTGTGAGGTGGAACATTTATCCATGTTATCTGCAACTATATGACATGACTCAATTTTATGAAATACAATTTTTTTGCTAATTTAAATGATGTTAAATTACTTACATTAATTATGAACTAGGGCAAGTAAATTGATGAAATTTATTTTCATTATATGTGTTAGGAGTCTTTCTGTGTTGAGATAGTTTATAAGTTAAATTTAGTTATCAAAACATACATGTTTCTCTAATTTACTTAAATAAATTAATCACTCATAAAAAGAAAAATTAACTCTAAAAATAATGATGACACTCTTTTCGAAAGAAAAATTCACACTCACACCTTGCATGAAATAAGATCAGTCATTCACTTTCTTTTAAATAAAATCATTCTTTCTTATGAAATCACACACTTACATAAATAGAAATCCAACTTGCTCAAATTTATATCACTCTTGCTTGAATAGAAATCAATCAGTTGTGTAAATAGAATCCTCACTTGCACAAATGAAAATCACACTTCTACTTTAAAGGGGGCTCTGCTTCAAAAAGGAATATTAACTACACAAAGGAAATTCCTATTTATCTAATTACAATGCTAAACTTATGTTCTATCCATGTGTATCTGAAAACTCTCAAATGAAAATTATTAGGGAAATTACAAATTTAGTGATTATGTTATTAATAAAATTATTAAATAGATATGTATTAAACAATAATTAATATTTTTTTTAAAAATATATTAATGCATTTACTATATATTATTAATAATAATTTATATGTTGTTTATTATAAGAATAATTAATATATTCTTATAAGAATATGTAATATATTCTTAATATTAAAATATTAAAAATAATTATTAATGTATTCTTTTATATTTAAGTAATAATTAATATATCCTTAATATTGAAACATTTAAAATAATTAGTGTCTTAACAATATTATATTTTAGATGTATGTATTGTGAAATGAATAAAATTAAATAAATAAACATATGGAAGAATTAATGATAAATGAGACTTAAGTTGAGGGAGTACGAGAAGATATGGAATTAGATGATAATGTGGGAATCCAATTTTCACTTATGGTCCATCTTTAATTCCTATTGAGATTTTTTGGATGTTTATTGATTTCAATGGCTTCTCTAAATTTTATGTGAAAGTAGTGGTCAATTTTAGTATGGATGCATATTTTCTATTTATATATATATGAAATTTTATATAAATATAAATACTATTAATAAGACTCAACATAGATCTATACTCATATCCATAAAAATCAAATCTTTGTAAAAACTTTTTTTCAAATTTTGAAGTCAAAAATAAATTTTCATACTAATGAATTTGAAACTTTTAATAGCTACACAATACAAATAAATTTATTTATTTTATATTTTAAATTTTATATTAAAAAAGTGTATAAAATAAATTTAAAGTGGTATAATCCTAAAAAATAAATCAAACATTTACTATTAGTTTATATTATGAAGAACGATTTACAAACTTATCTTAAATTAAAGAAATAACATAAGAAATAATTGTGAATTATTGATAATTATTTTTATTTAGAATAAAAAAATTATTGTTCTTTTTAAAATAAAATGCTAAGCAATTACCTTCTTAAGTTATACATATGTTTACCACATATCAAACATAATATTTTTCATCAATACTTATCTATTTAAAAAAATCATTTTAATATATCATTATTATAAAATAAGAAATATATAACTATCTAACAAACTTGTAGTCTAATTCACCTTCGCAACATATCATCAAAATGGGTCACCTCTTAACTATAGAGAAAACATGTGTCATGCATCGTAATAAAATAAATCTTAAATATGGTGATCTAAATTCCAAGATTTAAAGTAGGTCTTAGGAATATTGAAGCAATAGACTTTTTAATAGTCATCTCTTATACACATAAGTAGAAATTCCTCAATTCCCATTTAAATACACAAAAAAAACAAAAATGAGTTAGCTATAATTGTAACAAGAGATTAAGAAATTTCAATCAAGTTCAAATAAAAAAATTAAAAAACTTTATGAAAAAAAATATACCATATAATAAAACTACAAATTTAGTTTGCATACAAGAACATGATGCAATATTTTCATGACCTAAGTCAAGTCAATCAATTGAAAAACACAAAGAAACCATTAATAAAATTGTTAGTTTAATTCAATGAGAAAGTTGTGTTTTTCACACATTCATGACCCATCCTCAAGAACAATGCCTTAATAAAGTACCCAAGTAATTGAGATTAATTAAAATGAATATAAATAAAATAAATCACAGTCGAATTCAAAAAAATCAATATTAGCAAGGCGTCATTACCTTATGATACACGTTCAAAAGAATTTTTTTGAGAGTCTTCGGTACCATGACCATTTCATAGACCAATCAAATATCAAAACAAAATAATATATCTTTTTGACATGAGAATTCCATGGTACTCCACTTATTATATGACCAAACACCCATAATATGGTACAAACATTACTTCGAAATATGAAAATATAAAAAATTCACTCTAAACCAAATTACTTAATAACTTAATATTTACGTCGTAAGGAGTTCTCTAAGAAAAACACCCCTCTAGTGAATCGTGGATAGACTTTTCACCATGAGCGATTGTAGTGTGATTCACGTTTCAATCTCACCACTATTGGCAGTTTCTAAATTATTCAGTTTCTATGCATGGAAAATTATTCATTTGCATTTTTTTTTTAAGGGGTGCAAGAATCAAAGGGTTTTTAGAAGTGAATATACGGTAGGAAATTTTTTGTTTGTCTAGAATTATAATATAGGTCAAATTAGATGACCAATTTGAGTGTTGAGACTTGTGATGTCAGAAGAATTGCAATGGTGAATATATTTATAGAATCAATTCGATTTTAATAGAAAATATTTGGGAGTAATATTGGTAGATGAGCTAATTTTCTATGCTTTTTTCAAAAAAAAATCACCAATTTCTATTTCTTCCAAAAATTGGTTCGCTCAAATTTTATAAGAAACAATGATTTTACCTTAAAAATAGTAATTTTTTTATAAATACTATATAAAACCATTAGAATTTTTAATATTTTCACTAAAATATTGCCAAAATTTTTATAATTTGCATATTATGTATTAATAATATTTTCCAAAGTTTATAATCTTTAAAACAAATTTCCATCTTTCAAATTTTCCCTGCATTTGAGTAATTTTTGTGAAATTTGTGACGATTAGAAGTTGTGGCCTATAACATCTCGAATGAATATAAAAGCAACCAAAAAGGAAAAGGATGATATGATGTTTCATGCTGAGTTGTAGATTCACTTGGATAGCATTTGACTAGTTTAACTTACATATTCCCTATC
Organism: Pinus albicaulis; assembly: GCA_034641835.2. Classification (NCBI taxonomy): domain Eukaryota; kingdom Viridiplantae; phylum Streptophyta; class Pinopsida; order Pinales; family Pinaceae; genus Pinus; species Pinus albicaulis. The sequence continues at coordinate 6,676 of JAXQQM020062694.1, read as the reverse complement.
TAATTTCTAGGTGATTAGTCGTCCTACATGGTTCGATTCTCTATTTGATACCTTAAGGTGTAGCTCTAGTTTTCAATTGTAACAAAATTTATATATATTTTGCAGAGTACATGGTTGTTGAGGAAACAGGGGTTGCTCTTCACATGAGAATTGTACGTTTTATTATTATTTTTATTTTACTTTATATAACCTAAATGAGCCTTTTATATAAGCCCTAATGGATGCTTCCTTTTATTTTGTTATCTGTCATAGATGGAATGGCAATTTTCTTTTAGGTTTTGTTGATCATCCTCACATTTTGCATTAATGACCTCCAAACACTGACATGCAGATTGCTCCTTTCAATTTCAAGTGCCACTGTTATTCTCAGGGAATTCTTCTCTCTAAATTTTTTTTTTTTTTTTACGTCCTTGTCATTTAAGTTGTGTTGCTGAGTCAAGGGTTTATTGGGCTTTTCTACCCTTGATTTCAGAAATTCACGATTCTCTTCTAGAAATTCTAGACAGAGGAAAATTTTACTTCAAAGAGAAACCTTAATGGATCTCTCTCCTAAATACTTGAAAAAGAAACCTTAATGGATCTTTCTCCTAAATGATATTTATGGGTTGTATGTGAACATTCTAGGTTAAATTTTTGTTTGGAAAACACTACCTGGAAGTTTCTGTTTCCAGTTTGTATTCTGACTGTTCATACAAGCAATTGATAGAAATACATGAACTCATCTTTACCCACAATTTTGGTTGTACAATTATATTATATTATTTTTTTCCACAGAATACATATTTACAGTTTTAATTTATTTTAAAGAAATTTTACCAATCGAATTTTGTGTATTGTATCCGCCTTTTGTGCTACTCACTTTTTTTTTGTTGTATATTTTTATATGAAGGGGTTTTTCCTGAGTTCGAATCCTCCTTTATCGTGTCTTCTCTTGTTTATTTTTTTTAAGAATGTTTAACGGTTGCAGAGGTTTCTAAATCTTTATTAAATGGATTGTAGTCTTATTTTTTTTTATTCTTTTCAGATGTTTTTTATTATTATTACATTATATTGTAATAATAAGATACATAAAGATAAAAATAAGATTATAATATTCTGAAATAATGACCAAATAAGAATAAAGCCATTTTGTTGGACTAATCATATAATAAAGACTTTGCATGAGTTTTGTGGTTTCTATGTAGGAGTGAGTTTCTTAAATTTTCCTTGAGCATTTTCAGATAGTATTTTTTTTACAATTAAACTAATTCAATTATTTGTTCATATGTTGCTTCTTATTGAGTTGATTTAAGATATAATTCATGATTAAACATGATATAAACACATCTATAATGATATATTATGCCTAAAAGAGCGGGTCCACAAGTATTCCTCTCAACATAATTAAGGGAAGCATGCCTTTTTTGGCATCTATATCTAGAAAAATTGTTTGAGAATATGGCTAATTGTAGTGACCGATGTACCATTTTTACCCTGTATTAATGTACAATGATAGTTTTATTCTATTTACTATTGCAAATGTATCCATTTGATAAACAATCAAATTGTTAGTCATAGAATAGTAATTCAATATCTAGGTTTATTCAATGCAATTAAAACTCCATATTTTGTTTTAATATTTCTTGTAAATTTCATATTTACATGGTGATAAACAACCTATATGTGAACTTTTAAACTATTAACATTCAATGTGTGCAAGAAATTATGATAAGTGTATTCTTGAGTGAGTTGTGGTTTTTCAGTATTCTATATTTGTCAATAATTTGTTTCAATTAGTTTTACTTCAGTTTTCATTATTCTACATCTATAAGCATGGATTTTGTTTTGTATAACTACATCAGGTTCTACAAAAATCAAACTCAACTTTGTGAGCATTTAGTACAATTTCAAGGTTTTCAATACAATTAACACTCCATAGCCTATTAATTTTTTTTCTATTCACTAAGTTTCCAATTTAATAAGATGGACTATGGAGCATAAAGAGTGTAAATTTTTATTATAATATCATGATTGGGAATCATTGTGCTGAGGATATGCCATTAGGTTTTTAGAACAATGTTTTTATTTTGAATGGAAGCCTACCTACTATTCTTCAAAAAATATACATTTCATTCCTGTGGTGGAAAAGCATGAATGAATGAAAAATATTTCTAAATTAGCAATATATGTTATTTGTATATGTAAGAGTGAACAATATCTATGTGGGGTAGTTACTTTGATTACTTTATTCCATCTCTTCTATTTGATAAGATGTTTTATGAGGTGCTTTTTTTTTATGGTTCAGTGTATCTCTTCTAATAGACAAGATATTTTTCCATGTGCTTTCAGGTCAATTATTCCTTTATGCATATCTTGCAATATCATGACACCAAACACATCATTTATAGTAGGAACATTTATGAAATCATATAAATGATGATTTTGTGAAGTTATATTTATTTTTACTTGTACATGAAAAATTATTTATGAGTTGTACACAAAAAAAATTATTTGTATCAAAATGGATGGAATTTGACCATATATAATATGGCTTCCCACATTGGAAGTTATATTTTTTGTGTTTATTTAATCTCTTTCCTTAATATAAAAATTCACTAGGCATTTGTGCTAACAAAAAGTTACATTTATTTTATTTTACAAACATCTCTCACTAAGAATTTGAATCCTTAGAGTTTTGAATGCTTTTAACTCATGCAATAAACATTTATTTAATTGAAGGCCTTTATTACCTTTATTGAACAATGATCAAGTATGAATAAATGCATTCACTCTAAAATGCAATAGGAAACAACATTATAATACTTACACATTATTTTAATCCATTGTTATATTTTCCTAATCATGTGAATTTATTTTCTCACTAAAAACCCTATGATTGTGTGGTGCATGACACTTTATGCTTGATTGTACACAGTTCTAGCGATAAGATTTTGTGTAGAAGTTGGAAATGTTTTACTTTTTCAACCAAACATGGTGCTTCAAAACATAGCACTTTTTAATTCCATTAATGGTTCCTAGAACAATTGCATTAATGCTATAACAAAATATATTATCACTAGAAACTTCCTCATACCCACCACCAATGCCATATCCTCCATTAATCCATTACTGGAAGTCTATACAGCATAGGCTAATTGATAGTGCAATTGTTCCTTTAACCATAACCTACAATGTCCTGAATCTAGACAAATATTTTATAGTTGAAATATTTATGATATCATACAAAATGATGATTTTGTGTAGCTACACATTTTGTTGTACATTTTGTTTACTTGTACTTGAAAACTATCTGCCAGTTTTACACAAAAAAATTATTTGTATTAAAATGGATGGGATTTGATCATTTGTAATATGGGTTGCCACATTGGATGTTATAGTTGTTGTGTTTATTTTAATATCTTTCCTTAATTTGTACTAACAAAAAATCACTTTTTTTTACTCACAACTTTTTATTACTTTTTTAAAAAAATCCTTGAGTTTGAATAAATACATTCACTATCAAATGCAATGGGAAACAACATTGCAAGGCTTACAAAAATGATTTTAATCCATTGCTATTTTATCCTATTCATCTAAATTTATTTTCTCACTAAAAACCCTAGGGTTTTTTTTTGTTCTTCTTAGAAAGATGTGGTACACGAGACTGGATGATTGATTGTACATGGTTTTAGTTCTGTGTATAAGTTGGAAATATTTTTCTTTTCCAACCAACCATGGTGCTCCAAAACAAAAATCTTTCTTAGTCCCATGGTATCTATAATGATTTCATTAATGATATCACAAATAGAATCAACCCTGGAAACTTCCTCATACCCACCACTAATTCCATATCCTCTAGCCCTTTCATAGTACTCCTATTCCTTATCATGTTTTCCTTGACCTAATAATTGTTAACACCCAATATAAAACTATAACATTCACCTAATAAAAATAAAAATATGTTTGATGGTACTAATCCATACAGTATGCAGGAACTTTGCATAGTTTTTGTGCATAAATGAATTTCTCTAATTTTCCTCCTTTTCTCATAGTAAAATTTTCTACAATGAGAAATAGTGGTGGCTACTATTTCTTACGACACTACCTTATGGTGTTTCTTTTGCAACATGTGGTGAAATTTCTAGTGTTTGTTACATCAAAAGAGACACTCTACAACAGAGTATGGGGGAGATATTGTAGTGGTTGTAAATTTTTGTACACATTTAAATTTCAAGTCAATATGAAATAGATATTGTAGTTTTCATGAAATGAAGCATTAATATATCCAATATTAGAACAAACGCTCTCATGAGATCCATAGTGAAACAGTTAGTTGGACAGTTACTAAAGCACCATGGATGGAAAGGATCTGCCATCTCTATGAGAATATGAACATCGAGTATGAAAATTACTTCCTCTTAGAGTGCCCCGGGTACAACCATATTAGAGGTAAATTTCATAATATTTGTTGAAATACTAACCTTCCTAGTCTTTTAAGATGTCACTTCTCTCCAAGCTTTTTGAGCTTAGGAATAAAATATTCAAATAAAATAATAAATTTAATGTATCCAATTTATCAATTTATCAATCTATTTTTAAAATAAATCATTAGATAAAATAATAATAAAACATAATGACCACTCAATTTAAAAAGTAATAAAAATAATAAATTTAATGTAATCAATTTATTATATTGTCAATAAAATTTCCAAACAATTTTTATCCTAAAAAATCACAATCTATATATGACATGAAAGTATATTTAAATTGTTTGAGTTTTATTTAAAAATAAACATATATCCTAATTCACTTTCTAACATATCATCAAAAAGGGGCATATGGTAATTAGAGAGAGAACATGTGATGTGTAGCTTAACAAAACAACAATATAGATGGTAAGTTGAAATTCCTAATCTCCCATTTAAATACATAAAACCACCATTGTAGGATAACTAGAATTGCATCAAGAGATCAAGAAATTTCAACCATATTCATGTAAGACAATTAGGAAACCTTGTGAACTAAAAAAATAATAATGATACCATATGTCAAAAATACAAGTTATTTTAACACAGATAGATGATAAAATATTTTAATCAAGTGGGTCAAATCAATCAATGAAAAACACAAAGAAATAATTAATCAAAATGACGCCCATGTATAATCCATTTTGAAAAGACTTTTTTTAACAAAATAACCCATAATTGAGATTCATTAAAATGAATATACATAAAATAAATCATGTTGAAATATAGATAAAATGTAATATTAACAAAGAGTCATTATGTCATGATATATCTTTAAAAAAAATATTAAATTTAATATTAACAAGGATTCATTACCTCATGATAGATCGTCAAAAATAAATAATTAGGTAGACTTGGATGATTTGACCACTTTAATATCAAAACAAAATAGTGTTTCACCTAACATATGTCCAAAAAACCTTAACCAAATACAAAAAAAAATAATTCATATCAATATAAAAATATAAGAAATTCACCCCTAACCAATTTATTATTTATTATTATATATTTGATTAAGAAAGAGTATACAACTTATTATAAAAAACAAGATAAAATTAAATATTATAAATTGCATTGATTAACCCTAAACTAATACTCATCAACACTTACTAAAATCCTTTTATTAATAAAATATTGTTGGATAGCCAATAATAATAAAACTATAATCGTTCATAAAAAAATATATCCTAATTCACTTTTCTAAAAAGGACATGGGACATGCAGTAACGACAGATAAAATGGACATGTGTCATTCGAGAGGAGCCATTGGAACAAACATCTCTCTCATGAACATGTGTCATTCGAGAGGAGCCATTGGAACAAACATCTCTCATGGCATTGTAGGCGCTTCCTCTCCACCTTTAAATTCATCCAAACAAATGGGTAGCTCTCATTTTCATTTTCATTCTATTTATTGATAATAATGATTCCTTGTTCATTCCTTTCATTTTCCATGTTTATTATTACCTAACACAGGAGATGACCACGGCTTTAAGGTTTTGGTGGATAGTAAGAAATCACCCGTTTGACTAACACAAACACTTCACTATATTTTATATATCGTTGTGGCATTTATACCATGTTACGCATGAGATGGGCTTTCTTTAAAAAACAAAAAAAAAAATCATTAAATAAAAGATGCCTGCCATAATAATAAAAACCCAAAATGAATATATATGTTTTACTTACCTTTTTAGTAATAAATAAAATATTTAGATGTCTATAAAATATTATAATTTTATTTAAAATTTATAAAAATTTATAAAAATTTAATAAATATATATATATTAGTACGTAATAAAAATAAAAAATTGAATGGATTCAATTTATTATATTGTAAATAAAATTGTAAATATTTTTTTCCAAAAAATTCACAATCTATAAATGATATTGAAATAAATTTAAATTGTGTGTGTTTTATTTTAAAATAAACTCATATTCTAATTCACTTTTCTAACATATTATCAAAAATAAACATCTGCTAATAATAATGAACATGTGATGTGTGACTTAACACAATAATAATATCTATGGTGATCTAGATTCTAAGGCTTAAAATGGGAGTTAGGAATATTGATGTAGTAGACTTGTTAATATTTATCAAATTACAGATATACTAGTGTACTTTGGCTTAACAAAAATATAGTGATAATAATTTACCTCACACTATG